>VXBL01002370.1:1353842-1504556 GCA_013400195.1 Aramus guarauna | reverse complement strand
CCGCCCGTGCCCGCAGCCCCGGGGAGCGGGCCCTCTGCGCGGGGCGGCCGCGGGCGGTGCGTGGGAGCGGGGGTGCGAGCTCCCCACCCGTGGGAAGCGGCATCGTCGCAGAGGGACATCTTCCCTGCAGCGTATCGCCTCGGCTCCTGCTGAGCCTTGTTTTTTCCTTGCAGCAGTTGGAAATAGCCAAGGGGGGCGGGGGGGAAACCCCAACCCCCTTTCTGGGGTCTTTCTCAGTCATTTCTCTAATTTTCAGCAATGACACTAAAAATATTCCGACTAATTATAGCCCGGTGCTGCAATGCTTACTCATGGAAGTGAAGCAGTCCCTGGGCTGTAGCGATGCCGTTTGCATCACGGAGCTTTGCGAGAGTGGATCCTGGCAGGCTGGTATTTTTAGAAGGATAAAGGCTTTTATTCCACGGGGGCCGTGTCTAGCCTTACATACCGGGAGGGATGGACCTGCATGAGGCTGCCGACAGTAAATGAGAATAGGTATATGTAGAAGTCATAAGAGGAGTGGAGCTTATATAATTTTAAACCATCAGCTAATTAAAATTACTTTTATCGGAGATAAACATCTGTTGTTCATCAGTGAACTCTTGGCTCTTCTTGGTTTTCTGTGTGAAGATATTATTTTATTGTTTTAAGAGCGTCCAGATTAGCCCACCATTGCCTGATTTCCAAAATCTCTTTACATAACTCAAACATGAGAGGAAAAAAAAATATATACATGCATGTGTATTTATATGTGTGTATATATATATGTATATTCATGTCAGTATTGGAGTTTTGATTGTGATAATGGCGATTTATTTTTTCCCTTTGAAAAAGTTTCTGTATGTTATATGCTGATGCACTTGGAGTATTACGCCAGAAGGCTGTAGGGGAAGGTCTGTATCTGCCAGTGGGTCCTTGGAACCACCACGCTCACCACACCTTGGTGGGTAATTCAGGGGTTGTGCAGGAAGACAAAGAGGGTGGATCGTTTTTTCTCTGAAGGGCATAGGAATAAGCGATGTAACTGCATGCTGCTGTTGGTATGTGTGTGTGTGGGGAGCGGTTCAATAACATTTTCAATAAGGAGAGAAACACCGCCCCTGCATGATAACATGGGGTGTATGCTGCAGTTGTTCGTTAAGTCTACTCGCCAGTTGCAGTGGCGTTTTCTATGGGGAGAGATGCTTTTGTCAGTGGTGTTATCTGTTGAAGCATTTTTCACATAAAGTACAGAGAGGTATTATTCCAAAGCATAATTAGGCTGTATTTGTAAAAAGGAAAATATGAGAGAGGTGTGATCCTAAAAATAGGGTGTGTTACTAGTTTACAGACTGCTCTGTCATTTGAAGAAAATATTAAATATTTTCTGTGCCAAAAAAAATAGTGATGTAGAAGTACATTTACAGAGGTTTGTTGCAGCTAGGAATTAAATAAAACCTACTGGTGCAAATATGTTTATAGTTGTAGATGTGTAACGAATAGATTAGAAATAATATGTGGCAAAGAATTTGTAAAAATTAATTAAAATCACCCAGCAGTAGCTCTTGAAAACAAACCCCTTATGTTACAAGGCATATTTCTGTAATACAATTGTCTGACATCTTATGTGTGAGTGCAGTTCACTAGTAATGAAGAATTGCATCTTTCCTCCTGTTTGCTTTCTTCCTTTTGGCATACTACTAACTCATGCACGGGATTTCTCCCTCTCTGCTTAGCAATCAGGAACAAAAGCATGCACGATTATTTTTTCCCCCCATCAGTACTTCTTTGTAGATGGTTTTCTAGTTTGTTTTTTTTTTCTGGTTGTGTATTTTGCACAGTCCTATAATTCAACTGGTCTTGCAACTCAGAGTGTATCAGCGCCATGCTGTACTGTGCATTATAAATATTACATTCTCTTTCCTTGTTGGTTTTGTTCTTCAGTTCTTTTTGGGAACTAGAGCTTAGTTCAATGATGATCTCTGCTGTTGTGATGAATTGGTCGTTGGTTTTGTGTCTATGATTCCTGAATAAGGCTTGCAGCAGGACCAGCTTCTAGTTTGCAACCCCCATGGTAGTAACTGAAGTGAGATCCTGCCAAGGCATATTGCACTGAACTTACTGCAAAGCTGAATTGGCTTAGACTTTAAACATGGGCTATAGAATAGACATCGCTGAAATTGTTTAGCAAATTGTTTTTTTTCAGAACCTGGTTATCTCACTTAATTGTATACAACAGGATTCAAAAATGCTTCATTCTTTCCAATTAGCACCACCTTTAAGCTATCATCTTGTATGCTAATTGCTCCCCATTTTCTTCAGTGTAATAATGGGTTTGTGAACGATGAACTAAATACTTTGGTTTAGTGAAGCATGAAAGCTGAAAATAGTTTGGCAGATAATCCAGTAACTAATGTTAAATTCCCCAGTTAAGAAAAAAAAATTCTTTCTCTGTTGTCTACCACCACTTTTTTTCTGGACTTACAATTTTGATGATGGTGTGCAACTTCAACAAAGAGTTTTGCTCTCTGTGTGACTGTGTGTAGTGTCTGTTTTCAGAAATCAGAAGGCCCCCATGATAGTTATCTAATCAGATGGCTGGCTTTTGTTTCAACTGTGAAAAACTACTGGTTTTGTAAATCTGAAATTGCCATCTTGCTTTTGTAAATATCTTTACAGCATATGAAAACTAACTTCTGCTGAGAGGGCTATGCAAGGGTATAAACATCATAGTACATGTTTCTGGAAGTGAGACCATAAAAATTACATAGTTTGTAGTTCCTAATTCTTGTGTGTCTTGCCACTTCAGTGGTGTCCACAGCCAAAATACAGTGTGTAGGCTTCCTGCATGCTGGGCAGATGAAGTTCTTGCCTAAGATTGAGATCCTCAACAGCCAGTGGTCTGTGTCAGTATTACGTTTTAGTGAGTCATTGTACGAGCTATCCAGGGACTGGATGGGGTCACTGCAGTCCATGCCCATAACCATTAGGTCAGAGTTACGCTTACTTTTACCAACCAGACCGGAACTGTGGCATAAGAATAGAAATAGCTCCAACTGGAGAGGTAACAACATAGTGCCTATTCTCACTCCGTATGGTTTGGAGCTGTGGGGTTAGGACATCCTAGCAGTGATGATCTAAGAAGATAGGAAAGTTTGACTTAGGTTCTTTGCATTTTTGGACACATGCAAAACAAGGGAACTCTTGGAGAGCAATAATGTTTGGATAGAGCTCACCAGAAGGCTTGCATGGAGGACTACTATCTGATAAAGCATGGAAGGATGTCTGTTATTTGGATCCTGTTGTGGAGAAGACATAACAATGTAGAACATTGAAGTAAACATCTATCTTCTAGTCCTCTAAAGGAGGAAGGTGGCCTTGATTCACTCTGAGTCAGTGGAGGCCCCAGACATATAGATGATAAGCTTCAATGTTGATTTGTAGTACTGCCTTTTAAGATGCTGTATGGAAACAGAAGAGGAAATAATTAAGAACAAAGTGAAAAGATGAATAGCTGTGGAAGCTGACCAGTAGTCTGGAAAAGTAAGATATATTCATATATGCTTGGGTGACACCTCAGGTGGAGTGGATGATAATAGGATGTGAAATGACAGCTAGTGAAGCTAGAGGAAGTTGGGCTTTGGCATGGGGCATGTTGCCATTGTGAAAGATGGAGCCCAGTTAAAACTGTGTCAATGGGCAGGACGCAAAGAACTAGAGGAGAGAGTAGTTAAGGGGTGGTGTTTTATAATCAGATACTTTTAACATCAGTGAGTAGTAAAGAGCAGAGCTGTTCAGGTTTCCACTTTTCATCATCCTCAGTATGTTTGTGGATATGTGTCTTCTTCCCTACCTGGGCCAGAGTACCTCACTGCTACTGCTTCAGCCTCATTCATTGGCATCTGCTCTGTGCTTCGTGCCTCAAGCAAAGAAGGAAAGTGTTGCTACCTTCCTCCTCACCTGTGTAGAACGGCTGTGGGATCTGGCCACCCAGCTCTTCCCCGAATCATCTAAAAAGTTTCCTTAGTGTACACACCCTGGGTGTCTACAATATGTTGTGACAACAAAGGTGAAACGTTGATGTTTGCCAAGTATGGAAATTACACTGCGCAGACATAATGGATCTATCAGGAAACTTTTTTAATAACAGTGGGAGTAATAAGTGTAGCTGATGCATTCAAACCACCTAGCTTCTGTTTCTAGTATTCTATCAGGGAGATGAAGTAGTCTAGAAAAACATGTTGATTACTAATTCAATTGAGGAACAGAGATTTTTGCAACTAATAAAGCTGCTTGTGGCATGAAATCAGGATACAGTGTTAACTTCTGATAAGGCAGATGGGATATGTTCATCCCTTGTAACCTTAGCCTTCCACTGCAAAGGTTCATTATGGGAACACTAAATTTCTTCCTTTTGTACCTCCAGTTCTTGAATTATGTGACCAGTTTGGACCTCTTTCATACTTTCTCCTTTGCTAGTTTCTGTGTTTTATCTCCTCATACAAAATCTGCCATTTGTTTGTTGTTGTGCCTCCTTCTACCTTTACATCTTTTGCATTCTGCTTTTTCAGCCTCTTTTTCTAATAGCCTTTACGCTGAAGTTGTTCTCTGTGCTAGATCCAACTTCTGCTAAATACATTAGGAAGGACCTTGTCTTTTTTGATAGGTGTGTTTTGAATCACTTTGGCTGTTGAAATTGATATTCTTTCTTGGGCTGCTGTTCTGCAAACACTTACAGTTGTATTTAAGCTTCCTACCATGAATAGATCCTCAAATGTCAGATGAATGGCCATGCATGCTGTGGTACATATCATAAGCTCTGGAGGGCAGAGGTACTCATTTCATGCTTTCCATACAGTGCTGAGCATTCTCATAAATCATTCTGTAACTAGATAAGCAACAGCAATAGATCACAGTACTAGCCATTGGCTCCTTAAAATGAGCCAAAGTTTTCCTTTCAGTAGACAATAGTTATTACCCATCTGTAATCATGTGAAGTTGTAAAAAGGTGGAGGTATTTTTTGGGAAAATGTCTCAAAGTAACTGTACTAATGCAGTTCAGCAGTCTATCAGTATGCAAGTATGCCCCACCAAAGACAAAAAAAAAATTGTTCAACAGTATTAAATAGTAGGATTTTTTAGGTGTTGGCAAATACCTCTTTTGGAGAGAGAGTCTGTTAATGGAAAGCTACAAAAGAGATCTTGGGTTTTGGAAGGCTCATGTTGCATCTCTTTTGTTCGTTTTGATGTTTCTCTTTGCTCCCTGACTTAAACAAACATTCCCTTGTCTTTCACTGAAACTTTATTCTACCCCAACCATATGTTTTGCATTTTAGCTGGAAAAAAAAGACACGACACCATCTGCTGCTGAATTAATTCAGGTTTCATCATATCTGACTTGATCATCCGTAACTGATATTGCTTGGGGCACGCTGAAATCTGTGATCTTGCTTTCTAGGAAATAAACTTCCTTTTCCACAACTCATGTGATGTAAATACAAACTCACTCTTTGATGGAGGGGAAAGAAATCCTGGTTGGACATTTCCCTTCATGTCATGTATGCCTTGCCAAAAAGATGAATATGTCTTGAATTTAGGAAGAAGACGAAGCAGAGAGTGGTGTGTGTGAGTGGTCTGTTCATGCTTGTGGATGAATTATATTTTTAAATTGACATTTCACAAAGTTTGTAGAAGACTTGGGAGTTTACTCTGGTGGCTAACTTAATGGATTTTCAAAGCACTTTCCACTTAAAGCTGTTTTCTTTACTACTTATGCTCTATGGAGAGTTAGGATTTATATCGTTGGCCTAGACATTCCTTTATTACTGAACTCAAGGCTTCACATTTTCAGCTTTTCTGTGTGACTTGTGTAAATTCTTCCATAGTAGCTGTATGGCCCTTGTGCTTGGGATCAAGGGAGCCTTGCTCCCTCCCTCTGCTTTCCCTTTATTTGCTTTAAGCGTTTTATAGGTTGCCCTTGCTGCCCACTCAGAGATGGCTGCTGGAATTCTTGCTTTTATGTTCTTTTGCCTCATTACTGCTGGGGAAAAAAACCTTGTTAAGGTGCATATTTTTGTCTGTTGAAGGAAAAGCTTCAGTATCCTGCTGCATCTGCCGCTGCTAGAGCAGAGACTTTTTTGTTACGCTAATATTATTCCTATGTAAAATACTTGCAAGAAGTTAAAAGTATCATTTGAACTGGGAACAAGAAAGTTTAATTAGAAATCAAACCAGATCTGAACAAGTCCAGCAAGAGTAACTACGTGAGCTGTGCCTTTTTTCTTGTGCAGTCTTTCTCTTCAACTCTGAAATTGTTTTAAATCTTGGTTCATTTTCTTCCTGTCCTTCCTCCTTTTTTGTAGTTCTCCATGTTCATTTCCACTTTTCCCTGGTGAAACTTTTCTGGAATAAATGTGTCTGCTCCAGTGTGACTAAAGGGAGAAATGCAGCCCAATTTTTTTTTTTTTTGTTTTCCCCTCCAAACATGTTCTCTTGTTTGATGTGTTTACCATAGCAACAAGATGCAAATGGAGAACAGTGAAAGGATTTTAAGGTCAGCGTCACAGTGAGTTTGCATAAAGAACGTCTATTCAATATATATTTTAAAACGTTAAAAAATGCTGATTCAGAGCTAACCATTGATTAACATGAAATATTTCTTGTATAGACTCTATATGGAAATAAGGAGTGAGGAGGGGGTACCATCTGGTCCTTTAGTTTTGTTAGCATCCTCAACAGATTTAATAAAGTTGGCCACTGCTGGCATAATTAATTTTTGTTTAAAGACCATTTTTTAATGATTTGACAAATGCTTGCTGTTTGGGACAATGCACCCTTTCAGCATCTTTAGGTCTTTAAGTCTACCTGACAAAAATGAATGACACATCCCTTGAACCTGTTTATTGTGGAGTTGCAACACAAAGCTGAGAGCAACAAAACCTTAGTAAAAGTTTGACAGTTTTGTTCTACTACACACAGCAATTTATATGCATTCAAATTGAATAGTGCATTTCCATTGTTGAATTTGTGGTTATTGTCATTGTTTAAGCTTGTGTATTTTTTCATTATTTTCACTGGCTATTTTGTTCCCTCCCATTTGTAGCCCTGTTAGTTGTCTTCTGCTTAATACTGCTAAAGGGAGCATCTTAAACTGAAAAGCTGTGTAGCTGTGGAGTATTAATGTTGGTCAAGAGAGTATATTGAAGTATGTGGCTTGTTAGCAATGTTGATTAAAAGATTGCGCAACTAATCAGTAATAGTTTAAAGCCTAAGAGTATCCTCTAGAAATATATTGCAAGGAATGAAATAGTCTTGTATAATTCTGGGGTCACTAACAAGCCTGCTAAGGAAAGTTCCATGTACAGTATAACCTGTAGTACTGTATAGAATGCAGGAACCCAGCTAAGACACTTTCTTTAAAACATTTGGTACCATGTTGCCTGTGAGACTGCATCTTCTTGGAAAAAGTGGTAAGAAGGTAGACTGCCTTACGTAATTTCGTAATTTTCAATATTTTGAATAAATTATATAAACAGACATCTTATCTAATTACCTTTGTTTTTCAAAGCCAGTAATTCTTAGCATTCGCTTTGTTGGATGTTTCTTTCCTTTACTATGGGACTAACTGGGAGTGCTGAAATCTTTTGTGTTGCTCTGAGTAGCTCCTTATTCCAAGATCTTGGAGTTGCTAATATCTCAGTCGATAGTATTGATTAAATATATTTGCCAACTGCCTCTGTCTTAGTTTGTGCTTGTTTCCGTCCTAGGACAGAATCTCTATGTTCTCATCTCCACCCTTATAAGGACATCACAGAGTCATAGAATGGTCTGGGTTGGAAGAGACCTCAAAGATCATCTAGTTCCAAACCCCTGTGCAATGAGCAGGGATGCCCTTCTCTAGACCAGGTTGCCCAAAGCCCCATCCAACCTGTCCTTGAACACTTCCAGGGAGGGGGCATCCACAGCTTCTCTGGGCAACCTGTTCCATCACCGTTGCAGTAAAAAATTTCTTCCTAATACCTAATCTGAATCTACCTTCTTTCAGTTTAGTGCCATTACCCCTTGTCCTATTACTACATGCCCTTGTAAACAGTCCCTCTCCAGCTTTTGAGAGGGCTATGAGTGTAGGTAGTGAGTCTTTTGTCTTTTTTTTAATATTGTCTTCCTGTTCCACTAGCGCTTTGTTTATTGTCATCTCAGAATTGTGGCACAAGCTCCTCAGGCCAAAGCTGTAGCTTCGAAGTATAGTAAATGCTTATGGTGTGATATAAATAATACATGATGTAGTATCATAAGAAAAGCAACTGCTACTAAAACACCCAAGTTAGTCATTACCTTCTATGAAAAGTGTTACAATTAAAAATTCTGTTTTGCTAAAGCATGTATGTGGCTTTGTTCCCCCTTCCATTTGTTTCTGTGTGAACAGAAAAAAAATTAACCCTGTACCAGACACTTTGATCTGTAGGAAATAGCTGACTAATCTTTTTTTTTTTTTTTTTTTTTTACCTGCTAAGCAAACCATACATTGTTTCAGTTTTCACTCTACATAAGTTGTCCAGGTAAAGTTTATTTCATTCCCTGGTCTCAAATGCATTCTTTTTGAAGTCTGGTCTTTAATTTTAAGTACATATGAAATCATTGATTTTAGGCTCTGGCTCTGTAAAGTGATGCCTTTGAATGTTGTGGTGTGGAGGGTTTTTTATTTATTTATTTTTTTAAATTTATTTAAGAAGTCTTATCTACACATTACTTTACAGACTAGGGATATTTATACCATCTAAATATGTCATGTATTTTCTTTTTCTAGTTACAATTGTATCGTGCATGTAAATAATTGGCATATTTGGGAAAGATTGATTTGTTTTATGAGCAAACTGAAAAACATTAAAGATCATAAAAATATTTTCATGTTGGGTTAAGGGGGAGTAAATATCTGAATATATATTTTCTAGGCATGATAGAAAAGAGAGGAATTCTACTTTTAACAGTGTTTGAAGAGCTAGTAGGTGAGAGAGAAGGCTACCTGTTCAATCTATACCACTTAGAGCACAGCTTATGCTTCTGTCTAGTCTAATCAGTCAGCCCATCACTCAGGAACAATAAAATTGCCATTTTGATCTTCACTAGCAGAACTTTGAGTTCAGCAAAAGTGGGCTGGTGTTCAGTGAGGTCTAAAAATGAGATCTGAGATAGGGCTGAAATGGTATTGACAGGTAAGCTATTTGACATTTAAACATCAGTATAATTAAACATCTTTTCTTTTTGTATTCCCAAAAGCTTCAGACTTTAGTGTGGTGGGTGTTTTTTTGTGGGATTTTTTTAGTTTGTTTTGTGGATATCTGTTTTGTTTTCTTTATTTTTCTTCCCCACACAGTCCCTGAAGTGATCTACGTTGGCTGGTCAACCCACTGTCTGGGCTCTGCGTTTTAAAACATTGCTGTAGATATATTTAATTATCATTGTTAGCAAAGCTTTTGGGGGACAGATGGACTTTTTATTGCTCTCTAAATGTCAACAAGTAAAGCCTTGGTAGGCCCAAAAGAGGAAGAAACACTGTACAGCTGAGAGCTTCAGAGGAAAGTTCTTTGTTCTGTGCTTGCAGCCCTGAAACAGGGCTGGCCCATGCCAGGCCAACGCTTCTGTTGATTTTTAACTCTTGTGACTGCTGAACGCTGAGATATTTCTTTGGGAGGAGGGGACATAAAATGGTGTTGACCTCTATCCTGGATGATAGTTGCCTGAAAATAAAGGGCCAGTGCATGCTCTGCTGCTCCTGTAGGCAAGAATTCAAGCGATGATGAATAACGTGTAAAAATTAAGCATGAAACAGCAGTATTGTATTGTGGCAAAAGAAGAAAACTAGTGTACGTAGAAATTGGAGTTTCTGTGTAAGGTGCAAAGTAATCCATACACTTTGCTATTGTCTTGGCTAGTGTTTGGTTTTGGGTGCTGCAGTTCAAGAAAAATGTGGACTAACTGGGGAGAATTGAAAAGAGAAGGGAAATGGCTGTTTACATAGAAAACATGACTGGTTCCATAGTGCTTGATATGAGGAGTGAAGATTGCTAGGAGACACATCTTGAAATACCTAGAGCCCAATAGAAAGTAGAAGAGAATTGTTCTTTGTGTTCAATGTGAAATGAATAAAAGCTAATAGACTTAAATTATGGTAAGAAAAGTAAAAGATAGGAAGAAAACATTTTTTCTATTGTAAGGATGGATGTCCTGGAACAATTTATCTGTGGAGATAGGGAATTCTTCATGTAGGAGACTTTTAAAAACAGTTCAAGCTGATCACTGCTGGGAACATTTTGCACATAGTTGATCTTAACTTGGTGCAGAAAGATAGAGTGGGTGAATAAACTCAATGACCTTTCCAGCTCTTTTCCATCCCAATTGTCTGAATTCTGTGAAGCTGCATATTGGGTGCCAGGACTTGAATTCAGCACAGTTGAATAATCCCATTCAGATGTCGGAATATGTTTACAGAGGTGTGACAATGTCCACATGAACAATAAATCAGCCTTACAGATTTGGAATGGTAAGCTTAGACTAATTCAAGTTTCAAGGGACCTCGGGAGGTCATCTGATCCAACCTCCCACTCAAAGCAGGATCAAAACTAAATTCAGGCCAGGTTGCTTAGGGGTCTGTAAAGTTAGGTCTTGGAAAAACCTCCATGGATGAAAATTGTGCAGTCTCTCTGGGTAACCAATCCCTAAGTGTTCTCATGGGGAAAATTTTTTCCTTATGCCACGTTGGGAAGTCTCTTGCTTTAGTTTATGATCACTGCTTCTTGTCCTCTTGATGTGAACCTCAGTAAGGAGCTTGGCTCTGTCATCTTGGTAGTCTTTTGGAAGAGATTAGGCAAGGTCTAAAAGTCAGGAAGATACTGAAGAAGTCTGTACCTATGATCCGTTGGAAAGGATAAGATATGAGAGACAGCTTCAGCAAAAGGGGTGCAGCCTCTTTTCCAGATGAGTTCTGAATATGATAGAGCAGATTCTCGGGGGACTGACAGTCATCCAGTGGTGCTGGTGATAGGGCTGCTATTAGGAGTCCTGTAAGCATACACAGCATGAAGTACTGGAGACTTTTGTTTGTTTACGTGGTTTCTATATTATTTCTGTTCTAAAGTCTATTCCTTCCCCTCATCCAACCCTCCCCTACCTGTTTTGAAGACTATTTCATGGTAGATGTGATATTGCTATGAAGGCACTTGGAGTGTGATTCAGTGATGGGTAACAATCTGCTTTCCTCTTCTCCCAGCAGGAATACGTGGCAGTCACTTTCTGCCTGCATTTCCTCTGCCACAGTTTAAGCTCACTTACTGTTTTGGCCAAGCTGACTAACAAGAATAATTAACCTCCATCACTGTTAAATGGTTCTTTGCTTTACGTGTTTGTGCTGTCCTCAGCCATCTCCTAGAATAATCGTGTCTGTTTCCCTGTGTTCCCCCCGTGACAGTTCATGTTTCATTCTTTCAGTTCTTCTGGCTTGTTCAAACAGTATCTTCTGTAAGTCAGAAAGAAATGCAAACAATAGCCAGTGGTTTATCACGAGGTGTGTGATAATCTTGTGAATATAACCCAAAGTATCAGTGACTTGGAACAGTTTCTTATGACTTTTTGGAAATTACTCATTATCATTTTTTGTCTTGTCTATGAAAAATAGATTTTTAAATTTGACTTATTTCTTTGAATATGTGTGTTCATATAAAGTGTGTGGAGCACTGGGCAAAGTTAACATTCCGCTTGGTTTGTATTATTGGATGTCTGCCTAGTATCTGTGTAAGAGTTGTGTGGTTGAAGTTCAATATGTCTAAAACAGAGGAATGTATTGGTAGACTGAGGAAAGTGCTACAAAGCTCATGGTATCTGCGTCTCTTGAGGATATATGCTTTTGATTTCTCAGATTGCAGCTAGGAAATGCCACTGACTTTCAAATTTTATCAAATATGTTCAGGAAATTTGACCAATTTTAGTCTAGCCAGATGACTGCCTTTTTTTTTATATGTGCATTCTGTAATTTACAAGTGCATTTTTTCATCTTAAGATGAAACTTCTTTTGGCCAAGCGTATACATTTAACTAATAGGGCAGAATGCTTGTAATGTACTACACTGTTTTAGTGAAAATTGGTCTCCTGTGTTGCTGCCTCCTTGGTGTAGAGGGCGATGGTCACTCCAGCGCAGCAATGTGTGTGAGAGGTAGTCTCCTTTGCTTACAAGTTACAAGAATTGGCATCGTGTTACTTTTCCAGCCTGATAATAAACTGTAGGATCCTGACTGTTAACCCACTTTCTGTTCAAAATAGCAACAGTGCTACAATTTGAATTTAGTGTGATAATGCCTTACACGTGTTAGTGATAGTAACTGTATTTCAAATACTAAATTTGTAAACTTGTTTTTTCTTGAGTCAATCTTGCTGTTTTTTGTATGGTTTTTGGTTTGCTTCTTCCTTACCAGCTAATAACGCACTGGCCATTTATTTGTCTTGCATTTTTGCAACATCTGCCTCCAGCTTCTGAATGTCATATCCTTCAGAATTGCTCTGGGGGTGGCATTCAAATAGTCAAAACCCATCAGTTTAAGGAATGATTCTAAGTTATGCTGTAACTCAGGGTTTTGGGTATTAATGCATTCAACATATGGTAAGACCTTTTCCCGCTGAGTCACCTTACTTTTAAAGTGCAATATAGAA
Source organism: Aramus guarauna (assembly GCA_013400195.1). Classification (NCBI taxonomy): domain Eukaryota; kingdom Metazoa; phylum Chordata; class Aves; order Gruiformes; family Aramidae; genus Aramus; species Aramus guarauna. Next base: position 1,491,878 of record VXBL01002370.1, on the reverse strand, counting down.
ATTATTGAGGCTTATTTTTCTTATCTGTTTGTCCTTTGAGGATGAAAGCTACATCTCTGGACAACTTAAAAGTAGATGAGGGGAAACACCAGAAGGAAAAGTGCTAGACTAAAACAAAGACATGGATATATTAATATGCGAACACTAGTGTTGGTTGATATAAAGTGATACAAGATGGATAACTTAGAAGGTACTGCTGGCAGAAATAGCTGGAAGAGATTTTTGTGCTTAAGGGGTCTGTGTCTGTGCTGCAGCTGTTACCAAAGGGGGAATTCTCTGGATATACTCCTACCTGTTGAGGTGGGTGATGCTGTATACCCTATATACACCAGTGTCCCCGATCATCTGCCAGGGTGAGCAAATGCCTGGTTAGGGGACACTGGTTGTCTCACTTCCAAAGTAGGAAATGTGATTTATTTTAGGGTTTTTCTTCAGTACAGGGCTAAGCTATAAAGTATTGGACATCTGCTGCTGTTTATAGGGTCAGCTCTGGTGTTGGAGTATCAATGACCAAATCTTCTGAGTATTGAAAGTGCTGGGGGGGGTGGGGGGTGCTCCTGCTGCTTAGTGATCTAGCTACAATCGGAGCACAAAGGTAGGGGATATCTTAAATCACTTTAGAAATAGCTGAAAAGTTTTCCTCACAAAGGAAATGGACTTTCAAAGCTCTACCTTTCTTACTTACCCCCCCCCAGCGAGGTGGGAATCACAAGAGGGTGTAGAACTAAGGACTTTACAGTTTTATTGTGATTTTTGAAGGGCTCAAGGACAGCCAGAGCTTTTTTCCTTTCTTCTAACCCACAAATCTTTCTGGATATCCTTATTATGTGCCATTACATATTGGACTTGTTCAGCGTGCTTGAGAGTGGTGCAAAAATCACAGAAAAGCCACAGATTGCAGAAGGACCCCTCTTATATGAGGTGTAGTTCTTTTTTTAAAAAAGGAAAGGAAAACTGATTATTTTTTGGGGGGAGGTCAGATTTTTCTCACTTGTTTGAGTCCTCATCGGATTTGTTTACTTTAAATTGCTAGCTAAGGTAGGTGACAAAGGACTTTGACATATCGATTTTATTGTTTAAAAAAAAACCCCAACAACCCATGGTTCCAGCAAGACTTGCTAGAGGTACTGCAGGTAGCAGTTCCTGCTGTGACAGCAGGTTTTAGGTGCAGTGTCACTGCTGTACTGTTTTCCAGCTGCTGAGTCTGTGTTGCTCCATTTCTGCTGCCTTTGCAAGACCTCTCTGCCAACACTTTCTGCTGTAGATCAGAGGTCAGCAACCTAAATGTGCTGCTTTGCAACGGCCGCCTGGGAACACAGGACTGAAGTCTCATTTCTCTGAACTGAAAACTGTGATACCCCCAGATTAGGAGGGTGTTGATAGGTACTGTAGAAAAGACATGAGATTGTGTACATTTTTGATCCATTCTGATGCTGATAAGGTTATCTGACATATTGTGTAACACCAGTCAACTGGATTTGATTCAGAATCCAATTATGTGTCTAGTTAAAAACATGATTGTATGTGAAGTGCAACCAGTCCTGACCTCAAACTACAAGAGGCAGGGAAATCCTCTCCTTTCATTAGTTCCAGGTAATCCTGCTCCCTGTCCTGAATCTGTCGCTCACTTATAATTTCAATTTGTCTTGTTCCCATTCTTCAGACCCTGGTTCTTAATTCAGTGGTTTAGAAATGGACAACTCTAGTAAGTATAGTTGGGAAATAAGCTATTTGTAGTTTCCTTTGGGCCCTTCTAATTATTCATGTGATGAGGCTTACATAAAGGCCACATAGCAGTTGTGCTTCCTTTGATGACAGAGTTCTGTATTTCTGTGTCAACAGAAGTCAAGTGATAAGGCATGGGCAAGCAAAGTCTATAGTTGAAACCAGGGAGAAAACAACCTTTTCTGGGAAGATCTTAAGGTGGTACTACCTGCTTAACTGTCATTTTTCTTTTAAAAAAAGAATAAAATGCTGACAATATTTTATTAAAAAAAATTAAAAACTTGAGAACTGAAAGACCCTTCATTGCTATCATTGTTCCTTGCTTTAGCATTTCTCCAGATTCAGTGGTGAAATCAATTAAATTGTACAATTAAAGTTTTGTGTAGCACAAGTTAGCAAAATACTAAAACTTAAAACAGCAGAGGTATTTTACAATTTCGGTGTCAAAGCTAAAGAGAAAAAGCAGACTGTTGTGGAAGAATAATAAGCACATGTTTTAGTAGATGCATACTACTTATTTTTTCTAGTATTTCCAGTTTTCTCTAAGACCCTTTTAAGACCTTGCTTAATACTTCTGGACAATTTGTGTAGAACACCAGATAGCTTAAGAAGTTTTGTCTAAATATTCAACTTTTCTTTCTAAAGATCTGTTACCATAACATATGCTGGAATATCAACCTTCTACCTCTTCTCCCCATCCCCCAAACATTGTTTGTAGTGCTGAAGGAAATTATTTTAAGTGGAAACAAGGTTGGCCGAAACAGTAGAGCTTTGTTGTTGCTGTATAATTTTTTTTCCCTTTTTTTTTAATTAATTTTTGAGCTTTACTGTGAAAGCAGTGGTAGGATGTGGTTGAAGCTGAGGGTGGCAATGGAGTGAGAGTCATGTGCATGTATGGGGTGGGAAGCAGCTGCCTGATTCATAGCAGTTGGCGATGCAGAGGTGGTAGCTCGCGTTAAGGTCCAGTCTTCTGACTTCTTGGTGCTGGTGAGGAAACAGTCTGAAACAGCTTTAAAGTTATGGATTACTATGTAGATATATCTATCTGTAGCTTTTAATAAGTGTATGACCCTTTATGAAAGCCTTATATAAGCCGCAGCATAAGACCCTCCCTGGCCTTTAGGCACTACCAGCATGCCATTAGCACGTTATTTAGTTCTCAGTTTCCCAGCAAATTTTCTTGTTAGCTTAGGTATTGATCCTGGAAAACCTTGTGCGTACCTTCCTTCCTGCACTGTGTCTCATTTAAGCCAAAGGAACTCTTACCTTGTATGATGTTAAGTGCTCAGAGGAATGAAGTATTTGGTTACAAGTTTTCTGGTGGGGACCATAGCCACCTCAGTTGGTTTTGCTGTAGTCCTGATATGTAAATAGTTACTGTAAGCTTAAATTTCTAATGCAATTTGAAACAGCTTATTTTATACAAGAATACTTGTTTTGAAAGCATCTGTGCTACCTCCAGTGCATGAGGGACTATGAAGTCTCATGCAGACAAATGACAAGTGATTTGCATTGATGATTTCTGACAGCAGCCGGGAAATGCCAGATTTTTGAAGTATTACGTGCCAAGAAGAGCTGATTTAATTCTGTCAAGACAAAGAAATGGGTTTTGACCCTGAAGAAGCTCATCAGGACAGACTTTTCTCTCTGTCCCCGAGGAGCTGCAGCCGAGTGTTCAGCAGACAGAAATGATCCCAGGATCAGGTGTTGCTGCTTTGTGCTGGAGCTGAGGGAGACTGGCAGAGCCGTGCCTAGGCCAGCAGCTGCCCACAGAAGAGGAAGATTCTTCCAGAAATGGAGGCAGAGCCTCCTATGCCTGTAATGTAATATTGAGAGACCTGTTTTCAATTTGTGTGAGCTACCTTGCTGCATGATTTTTTTTTAAGTGACTTTGCATTAATGGTTTTGGAGTTCTGGTTGGATTTGTAATCTAATCATGCAACCTGAGCCCTAATGAAAAATTAAGCCTACAGCTAGAACGTGAAGCAGAAAGTGCTTAGCCTCGCTGTTATGTCAGCATAGATATTAGTTGTTTAAAGCAGATATGAGTAGCAAGGAAGTAGCTAGTTCTTTCTAGAATTTATTCACAGTGTGTATGTCATGAGTTAACTATGTAGTTGACTTGTGAACCTGTCAGTTTACATTGTGGTGCATTACCAGGGTGAGCTTATTTCATGGACGTGCTCTGTCCTGGAGCTAAAATTTTGCTGAAATGGTATTGCTAGTATTATTTTTATTAGTGGTAATTCCAAACTGTAGGCTTGCTAGTACAGTGAGGTCTGCATGCTAATAACAATTAAACCAGGAGAATAACTGCATTTCCACATTGATTTCTACACTGAATTTCATCAGCCTAGCCAACAAGAACTTTCTACCTGCCTGGAGTAGAAGCTCAACTGTTAGAAAATCACAACAGCCTTTTCTATTTTGTATGTTATCACAAGTCAAGAATATGAAATTAACCTTTCCTGATGAGGTAGGGAGGAGGAAATGACCTCAAGTTGTGCCAGGGGAGGTTTAGATTGGATATTAGGAGAAAACTTCTTCACCGAAAGGGTTGTCAGGCACTGGAACAGGCTGCCCAGGGAAGTGGTGGAGGCACCATCCCTGGAGGTATTTAAAAGAGGTGTAGATGTGGTGCTGAGGGACATGGTTTAGTGGTGGACTTGGCAGTGCTAGGTTAACGGTTGGACTAGATGATCTTGAAGATCTTTTCCAACCAAAATGTTTCTATGACTATTGTCTCATAAGTCCTTCTGCATTACTTCCCTCAGACTGGATAAAAGGCTGAGGAAGTGCAATGGTGGCAGCTCAGCCCTTGATACAGGTGTTGCTGCAGCAGAGCTCTCTTCCTGCTAGCCTTAGGATGTGAATTTGTGTGTGGAAACTGGCTTTCATGTGAAGTTCCAGATTTTAGCGGGTTTCTTGCATAGATAATGTTGAGCGAGGCCCTGATAGTCTTTATAGTGGTACCAACTGCAAGCTTGTTTCACTAGTCAGCTGTGAACAGTCCCTTTCTTTGGACTTGTCTTGTTACTTAAGCTCCAATTATTTCAGCTTTCCATGGGTATTTCCATATAAATGCTAAATGTTTTATCATTAATAAAAATATTTTTCTTTTTTTTCTTCCTGTCCCCTCTCCACCACATCTGAAAATCAGCCTGCAGTTAGCAGAATGAAAGATTATGGCCTGTAGATAATACAAGTTTTGCACCTGATTGAAACTTCATGGGGAGTGTTGTTAGAAACAGTACCAAGAGACTTGCAAACATCTCAACTGCTGGAGAAGATTGGAGAATACAGGAGAGGGGGGAGAGTTTGGGGACTGTCAATTTACATTTGCTTGCAACAAAAGAGCATCCAGCATCCTACTGAGCAATCAGTTTGGAGGGTGACTCAGTGTGGAAAAATGCTACCTACTGAATTTCTAGCATAGTTTCCTGAACTACCCTGACTTTAACTAACTTTTTAGAGGCTTTATTTGAAAGCATCATCTGAAGCCAACAAAGAGTAGTGAGGTGGTCAAGTCTTCACAGGGCAGCTGAATACAGTGTCACTGCGTAGGAACAGAAGGATGGAAAAATTAATCTTTAATTTTGGATGCTTTTGCTGCTAATGTGGATGTTTTTGAAGACTTGCAAATAGGATGAATAGACATGAAGGAAAAAATTAAAATTGTGGATTGACATTCAGACATGTAAAAATGTGTAGCTGAACCAGAAGGACTGAAGAAGGTGAATAATATTGTTCCTTTCTGTTTTGCAAGTTTTAAAACAGACAGTTCTAAATAAAGCAAGTGGGTTATTTTCCCTTACTGCACAGTTGGGATTTACCAGCTTAGAGCTTTCAGTCACTGCTTGAACAGTCTACCTTCTGTTTTGAAACAGAGCAACTTCTGTTCATTAGAAACAGTCAACAATAAATATGAAGAAATTTTCTGCAGTTTGCTTTGGAACTCAGTGGATCGGGTGTTATGGATACAACACTATTTTTTTTTTTTTTTTTTTTTTCAAGGAGTGGCAGGAAAGTCATACAGTGGTTTTTGTTCCAAGAATGTTGTACTGAAAATTAAGAGAGTGAAGGCAGTATTCAGAGCAGATTATTGAAACACTGGTTTTAGTTGTTTTGTCCCATTGTGAAGTGTCTGGTTGTTATTTTAGTAGCATTAGCTAAGCAGTTGTTTCAGTAATGATTAATGACAACTTGTAATTTTCTTTTAACTGACCTGATCCTCCTTTTCTTTTGTTGTTGTATTTAACTGTAATTACTTGGGAAGTGGCTTATAGCTTTAGCTATAATAAGTATGTTGGTAACTTTATGTTTGTTTTGAGTTGGTGAAATATAATTCTTGGACTCCTGGCTCATAAGTGTAAAGTAACCAACTGCCCTGGTCTTGAGAACATATAACTGGGAAGATAAATTCTCCGTGTGGAGGTGAAAGAAATGAAAACAGTTTTCAGAGGTATAGTAGTCTTGGCATGAACATGTAGTGATTTCTGGACTATAGCTCTAGGCGCTGGGAGAATAAGTGGATGTGTATGAGTGTTTGTGAAAAGGAAAGGGAAATCTGGGTAAAGGAGGCAATAATTAAGAGTTGTCCTTTGCTGCAGACATAGGAAAACCTTTAAATTTTGTTGAAAAATAAATGTCTGTTTAAAAACTAGGCTATTTTGAAGTAGTAGTGGACTTCTAGAATAGACATACATTTAACTGTTATGAGGAAGAAACTGGATGAAGCCTAGTGTTGTCATAACTGACAGTTTTTTGGTCATCTGGATAATCTTGCATTACATCAGTTTTCTCTCCTATTAAAAAAATATTTTCTTGTAGTGAATAAATATTACTTTGCTTATTTCTGAATATACTTGTGGCACTTATTCTTGATTTTCCTAAAGGTGCTGTTAACTTGGAATGTGAGGAACTTCTTAAATATTTCACTTATGGTCTTGGTGTGTTTGGGTGTGTTAGGCAGATTGGGCCCTGGTTTACAAGAGGTACCTGAATTTACCCCCAAATCTCTGAACTCTAAATGTCACATTAGGTTTGCAGATGCTCTGACTGTGGAGGTTTTTGTTTTTTTTTTAAACATCCTTCCTCTTTTTTCCCCCCTGTACACCTAAATAATTGTTGTTCTGTAGCTTGGTAAAGCAGCAGTGACTACAGAATTTTGGGGAGTTGGATAGCCTATATTTACCATGTTATTTTTGATAGTACTGTTTATCTCAGCTGAATTCTTGCATTCAAAACTTCATGAAATAAAGTGTCTCTCAAATACTGGCAGCAGTTGTTATCATGACTCACTACTGGACTGCTGGGCTCTGCAGTCTTCAACAAGCTTTCCTTAAACGCTTTTGATTAAGTTTTTTCATCTTAAGTTACATCAATGACATTTGTTTAGCAGATTTAATCTCTGTTAAGCGTTCAGTCATATAGCAGAAAGATCCTACAGAAAGTATGTTCCTTTACCTGATACTGCCCTAATTACATAATTAATACCAGGCTCTGGTAAGCTTTACCAGCGGCGTGACTCAGCCACTCCTTACAGTTACGCACTCCAGAGCAGGAAGGATGAAATAAACTAACTTATGCGTTAAAGCTAAATTTTGGTGGAAAAAGCAACCGCAATTTGCAAAAGAAATATAGGGTGCCATGTTCTTTCTTTTGTACATACAATTACTTTGGGCATGAATCCTTATCCACAGAAAGATACGCTTGATTGCCTAACTGGCCTGTTTGTATCCATGAGTGCTGTAGTTGTAGACAGTTGAAAGACCTTGCTTTCCTCTTTCCTTTTGAATTTGACCTCTACCTGCTTTAAGCTGTGTGACCATCGGGTGCTATTACCATAAATTTTTCATAATAGTAATCTTTACTAGGCTTTGTTATTGTCGGTGCTAGTGATTGATGTGAAACAACGCCAACGAAATGAAGATGGTGTTTCATAGTTATATGCCTGAGCTTATGAGTCATAAAAGCTGACATATTTTTTCAGTAGAAACCTTAAACTTACAAGAAGCAAGTGCCCTCATGTGAGAGAGACAGATCTAACATGCAGTTTAAGGCAGTCCTTCTGTGCTTGGCTTGGGTTTTGGATATTGGGCTTGGTACACAAATATATCCAGGGCACAGCCATCAAATTGCAGGTTTCTGGCTGGTTGAACTCTCTGGGAAACTAGGTTGAGCAGTCCTCCAAACCCAGAGCCACAGAGGGCTCAGCTTCTTTGTGGTAAACTTTTGGGTTATGTATTTTCCTTGTTCCTGCATTTTCTACGTTGGCTCTGAAGGCATTTCTTTGATTTCTGACAGGCCTTTTGGAGATGTTAGGTTTCCCAGACCTGCCCTTCATGCCTGAACCGGGTATTTGGGATGTCTCTGCTGTTTTGCCAACTGTAGGGTGATGTCCAGAAGTGCGGTGTAAGCAGACTAACAAGCTGAAAGTGTACGTAGGGTTTTCTAAAAGACTAGAAGCCACCGCTCAAAACCTGAAATGAGCTAGCACCTTCTGGTACAACTTTTTGCTCCTTTTTTAAAAGGTGAAAAAGATTCCCATGAATTTTATTTTCAGGGTTAATCCTTACAGGAGGAGTAGCCTGTGACTGACTGGAATATTTCAAGGTATGTCCATCACGTATTTGGTACAATGTGATGTCCAGACCTTGAGCTAATGCCAACCACGCTAGTAGTACAGCTGAGCACGATGTTCCACTATGTTGTAATAGCAGAGATACTTATGCTTCTTACTCTCTTAAATTACTTGTTCATGCTCTCTGGTGAGGAGAGACAGCCTCTCAAGGCCAGGTAGCTACATGGAGATCTCGTGTCTGTAGTCCTTTTCAGCACTGGAGTATGTTTGATCCATCATTGCTGGGTGTCTATTCTGTGATTTTATTGCACGATATGGATGTGCCTGCATTCCTGTGTGGTATGAAATTAATATTGAACTTTAGTTTTAGGAAAGACTAACTCCTTGTTTCATTTATGGTAATAAACCATAGATACTTCAAGTCTTAATTCATAAATTAAACTTTGCTGCATTTGCTTAGATCTCATTTTCTCTAAGATATTGTGGTATTAATTCCCTTCGAGTTTTCTGGGAGCGGTGAGACACATAACACTAGATGTTCACAAAAAACAAGGCAAGTAGCATAGTAGGACAATTTTTAAAAAATCTGTATGCCTTAGAAATGTTGTTTCCAGTATCAGTTTAGTTCTAATCAAATTGCATTTGGATTTGGAGGCGTTCCAGTTCTGTGCTTGGCAGGCACGTGGAAGCTTATGGTAGTGCTGCTTTTCCGTCACAGCTGACCTTGTCTCGAACTAGAAATAATCAAGGCCTGTACAAATCCTGCAATACAGTCTCCCCTTCTCTCTCTCAAAAGTCAAATTGTTCTCAAAAGCTGTGGATTTCTTTGCTCACTAGAGACTAAATTAGTCCAGGAGAAATCACGAGGAGGTTTGGATGAAAGCATTAATTCATGTTATAAGGAAAGACGCTAGAGGTCGTCTAGATCTACTGGAGGGTCTTCTACCCTTCCCTGGGAGGTGGGCATGGGGAAGGGAGCCTGTGGGGCAGTAGGCAGTCTGCATGAGGGCAGGCTCGGATCTTCCCCTCCCTGTGTCATCTTTTCTTGGCAAAAGCATGGGTCTGTGCCTGTTAGTGTGAGGATGCCATCTGCATTGCACAGCCTGCTAGGCTGTTACAGAATTGCACAAGAATTAATCTGAAATCATACTGTTTTCTGGCTAGCTGTAGCGGCTGCCTAGAGATGCAGCTATTGTACGGTGTGTTGGGAACCAAGCAAAAGCAGCAGCCTGTGAAACTGCCTCAGCCTGGCACTGCGAATGTAATACCCAGCACAAACAGTTAATGGGTAGATGAGCTGATCAGACTCAAGCTGCTAAAAAGGGTAATTGTTTTATGAAATTAAATTTGTGTTTTTAAAAAAAATAGCTGAAGAGAATAGAGGTTGAGTGTAGAGGAGGAGAACTGGACAAATCTAGTTACAGCAGTGGTAGATTTCCTACACTTAATTTAATTGCAGTTTTCCATTTGCTGCCTTCTCGTTATGTGCAAATTGGAAGTGACAGTCTGTGGCACTGAAACAAAGTATTCTGCATGTGTATTTTTGAATAGGAATTGGTTTTGTTTGCAGTAAAATAAGTTAGCTATTGAAAATGTAATATCTCAGAGCCCATTTGGTAATTTAGTGGCTGATTTTAGATGCTTGAAGCTAAGAGCTTAATGGTCATGTTTAATGGCTACACATGGATTGAAGGGATGCTGGTACCTTTTTATCAATATCTTAATAGGAGTTCCGAGTAAAATCTGGACCACATAGATCCTGTTCTAGCTTCTGTCACAGTCCTTAATAATTTTTTTAATGTCCACGAGCTATCCGGGAAGTTTTATGCTCCAGTGTTGCCAAACTTGCATAGAGATAGCTACTTGACGTGCCTGAAAGCTTCCTGGTGTCTAAAGGCAAGCATCGGTACACGTGCAAAACATCTGCCCCACTTGTGCTTGCCTAGGGGGCTGGTGTAAGTTTAGGCTGAGTAACATCTGGGCTCTGCCTAACTTCTGTGGGCTCTGGGTACGCACAACACCTGCTGGCAGCACTGAGCTCAGTCTAGACCATGGCAGCCATGGCAACTTTAGAGAAACATTGATGGGACCTGCGCCCAAATCTTACGTAAGAGCGATTGAGTTACAGTCGCAGCAAGCTACTGCTTGTGGCCCCAGCTGGGGGCTGGCGTGCGCCCGTGCCTCTCCCAGGAGAAGCAGGTTCACAGGGGGGGAGCTGACCCGTGGTGGGGGCAAGACTTGGTAATGTCCTGGGTGGCCAACTGCCACAGCCTGACTGCTGAGCAGCGTCTCGTGTAATTGCTATGACATGCAGTTACAGATATGCAAGTTCTTTTTACACCTTAATACCAGTATGTATAAAACGAGTGACTGATATCATTAGTATGAAATTGTACCATTAACTGATAGCACTGAATACTTATGATTAATGCATCCCGAAATGGCATTAGTCTTTCTGCAGAAGTGGCACTGTTACAAAGATACCCTGAATTTGTCTGGCCCTTTGTTTGCTTTTGTTTATAAGGATGGCTTTTATTCCATTATTCATTGAGTCGTTACAGTACTTTATGAAGGCTTGTTTCTTCTGCCATTGTAGGCACCTGAAACAAACTGATTTCACCCTGAAGGTCATCAAGGGCTACTGCTGATGCAGTATATTTATGGCCTGCTTGGAGACAACTGTCTGGCACTTAAAAAGAAAAGCAGGAGACAAATGACCTGGACTTTACCTGGAGTTTACTGTAACAGTGTAGTGGGTTGTTTTGTTGCTAACCTTCGGGAGAGATTGCTATGCGGTATTATTTGTAGACATTGGGTTTGAATTTAATTGGTAATTTGGTTCATTCTGAGGTTAAAGTGGAGTTAAATAAAAATCATTGTGATATTTCTTCAGAAGGAGTTGGGCTGAAAAGTGAGATATTGGGATATGTGTATGTATGTATATCTATATCCTTATATTTTCATTATATATTCCTGATATATCCTTATGTATATTAATATATATTTAAATCACTGGGACAATTTTCCATCCTTAGAAATAAACTAAAACAGGGTGCTTTTTCAAAGGGATATTATGATATCTAGTTTAAACAGGAATCAATTCTGGGAAGTCTGATGTCTTGCATAACACAGGGTATTGACCTGATGGTTGCTGTAGTCCCTGAACTGTATTATTTGAGTCTGTTCCAGCCGACAATATTTTTAGCAGAGACACTGTGCACCTACTCTACTGAGAGATTAGTTCCAGTACAATACAGAGCACTGCTCTGCCCCCACTGGCTGTTATAGCCCTTCCTAATTAGACAGCTTGTCCCAGTGTGCTGAGGCAGAATAGATTTAGGGGATTAAGTTTCATGTGTGTGGCCTGGAGGCTCTGCAAAGTACATGTAAACAAGAGTTGGGTGTGTTTCTGCTTTGGAGAGGAGGAGAGGGAAGGATGCAAGGCAAAATGCTGTTTGGGAAGCTGCCACATCTAAGGAGATGTGATTGCAAATAGGTAGAAAACACCTGATTGTATACAATTAAGAGAGTAGCCTGAAAAGCAGGTGAGATGGGGCCATGTAGAAGACAATGTGTGAAGTCAAACTGGTCCTGGAGAAAAGTCCCAGTGGCAGACTGCCAGGCTTGTAACTGGGCAAGGAGAGATGACCAGAACGAACTCTTTCACATTTTAAAGTGTGGGCGCTGCCTGCTTTGCTGACAGAAGTGACCACATTAAGACATGAGAGTGGGAAAGGTTTGGCTGTAAGCAGAAGGCAAAATCACTTTCCCAAATGATGTGTAGGGTGGAGGAGGAGAAAATGTTCCTATAGCCAGTGCTGGAGCAGAGTCTGACTTGCATGAGAACTATAACTTGCTGGACCACACATTCATTGTGACTAGTAAGACTTAGAAAGCCATGAGATTCAGGTAATCTACTCACACTGTTCATAAGTGTGCAGAAATCAAGTTGAAGGAGAGACATTTGTTGCTTCCTCACAAGATCATCACAAGTTTAGCACCAAGCTAATATCAAGAGAACTGTATAGATTTCAGAGCATAAAGTATCCCCTGAGCAGACCTCTGGTTGGGTGATGAAGATCTCTTGGCCACACATCTTTTTTGGGCAAGATACCTTTCGAACCTGATGCAGGCATGGTCTTTCTCTCTGGTTGCTACCTCCCAACTGTGGCAGAGTGGGACATTGTGTAAAAGCAATTAAAAAATGAGAAAGGAGGCTGTCTTTGGGGTGAAGCTTTCCTGATGGGGTGAGTCTTGCTTTATTTTTCCTGTGTTGCGTATGTGCTACTTTTTCTTCTTAGCGCTGCCTTCAGATTTAGTCATAAGTTAGGTAGGAAGGACACCATCATTGCTGCTGGGTCTCTGGATGTTGTGTTACAACCCAGGGGAACCGACTGAGCCGGTAACAAGCTGCTAGTAGTGACATAGATTTCCATCAGCTCAGCTAGTCTCTGGAATGGTATCTTGCTGTGGCCTGATGATGGTCATACATAATGTGCTTGCAGCTTGCTGTTGGCCTGGGTTTTATAGCAGTGGAGCACTTGGAGGTGCTGCCCAGCTGCAAGACAGGGAGCTGGCTGGGAGGATTCTCATGGGAAGTCTCCGCAGGCTGACATCGAAACTGCTTGCTTGACAGTCCTGTCATCACTGTAATAATTATCATGCAAATTATTGATATTTTAGGCATGCTGTTCCTCTTTGTGGTCACTCTGACCCTTGACTTAGTAGAAAGGAGAAAATTATTCGGCACTTGTCATGAGTGCATCAACTCCTCAGCATAGAAAATAAATTTTCTCTTAAAAAAAAAAATACAGAATGAAAAAAAAAATTTTTTTTTAAGTTGTCAACCTTCATTCTACAAGTCAGTGCTATAAGCCTTTCAGAACTAGGGGAAGTTGGGCTTTTGGATGCACAGAAGGCTACTTAATTTTGAAAACATGTTTTCCATCTTGACTTTTTTTTTTTTTTTTTTTTTTGAAAAGGCCTTTCTAGGCTTCCTTGTACTAGAAAACAATGTAAGAAGTACCTCTGGAGCTTTAGAAGCCCTCAGAGTTCATGCTTGCAAGAACAATTGATTGCCTTTGTGCTGTCTGCACTGGATTAGTGAAAGAGTAAGAGTGCTTAGTCTTAAAGAAGCTTGCCCTCTGACTGACTTAATGGCACTAAAATAAGGCAGTAAATAGCCTACTAAGTTGGCATTTTCTAAATATTTAGTGTATAGGCAGTGTTCTACAATATTTTATTTGCTCAATTTTTCCAGTTGTGTAGAGCGCTTTTAGGAAAGGCATATGATTGATTTCTCTTTGAAGACTTTCTCTACCTAGAAATAACAGCTATTTTATTTGAAAAAGTTCATTAGTCTAGAACAAAGTAGATTTATTACGAGCTTAGGTATGTGTTCATCAGGTTTTGTGTTTAGTGGACAGAGGTGCTAGTGGATCAAGTTGTTAGTGAAGGAGCTGTGTAAGTCCTGAATTATTTTTAGCATTCTTGCTTCATTTAAGGGGAAAAAACATTATGGTAATGAGTATGTTATTAGAGAGAAAATCTGTGACCTATATTACACACTCCATGTTGTTAAATGCAAATACTGTTTGTAGAATATTTGTGCCTATTTTACACATCGTATAATCGTTCCTTTTAATGATACTTTTCAAAGGTTTTGTTTCATTTCCACTCTACACTAGAGAGTATGCAGATAAGGGAGGTACCTCCTGGTCATTAATGAACGTTCCGTAACAGAATTAATGTGCAAAACCCCCCCTTTTTTTACAGAATATTTCTAACTTGAACTAAAGTATAAGTGTGCTGATAAAATTTGAATTAGTCTGCAGCAGTCCACTCAGAGTTGTTGGAGACTAACTCTCTGCATCAGCGAGCATTGGCACGGTGGCAGTGGATCAGTAGGTAGCTTTGGGTCCTTATGCTTCCATTAGATTTTGGAACAAGTCTCGTGTGTCTGGAGTGGAGCGTTTTGGCTTAGTTTCCTCTGAAAGGGGTATAATTTGTGCACAGTGAAACTGCTTTGTGATCCAAACCAACATGTGATAAGTGAAGATGTCGGAGGAATTTGCTTCAAGACAGCACAGCTGCTCCAAACCAAGCACTATCGTAGACACGGCCCTTAAAGCACGGAATATGAAATGAATATGTGCCTTTAAAGTATACTCTGTATATACAAGTCTTCAACTTTGACATTGTGTAACCAAAAGTAGCCACACGGAGGTAAATATAGATTCTCTTTTTATGTCAAACTTTAAAAAATACTCCATGATTTTGTTTGTATGTAGCTGTACTGCTGACACTTTATCACTCATATAGCCTTATTTGTCCCCTGTCTTTTAAGCTGCACACTTAATTTTTTTTTTAATTTGTTGCTGCTTTGAGAACTTGGAAACATTTAAAAAAAAATTAATAATTTGTAAACAAATTATTAGTTAATTATAGCTAGAATAATATGTTATGTTGGCCAGAGTTTTTCTTCCTGATAGTTAACCATTAAACCAATTGAATCACAAACTTCCACAATCTTCTTTAGTCACGGAACTAATACCTGAATTCTATTTTGATGAGACTGCAAGAGTATTGAGACTGCATGAGTATTAAGAATGCAGAGTAATTAACAAAGTGATAGAATGTAAGAAGTCTGAGATGGCTGTGTTCTGTGAAGTAGTTTATCAGGAATGGAACAAGCAAATGTGAAAGCTGGGATTTGTCTCAGTGGAGAAGTAATGAGGAATGAGACACCTTTAGAACTTGTTAGAAATAGTTCATTTTTTTTTTCCTCCTCTGAAGGTATGCTGCCTCACTGAACCCAAACATTTCATGGAAGTGTTCTGGCTGAGGCAAAGCTCCTTTCCTGTCAAAGGAAAATAAGAAATGTGAGCCTTCTCTTGCTCTTGTAGCAAGGAGGCTTTCATTTAAGATGATATGGAGGCTTTGGGGGTCCTTGCTCCCAAATTTCTACTTAAATTATCCTGATTTTTTTTTTCCATATTTCTGTTGCTATAAACAAATTATTCATTTTTACAAAGAAAGCATGAAGAAATCTAATAAAACTGGAAAGCTTTATTTTAAAGTGAAAGAGATTGTGGAAGTTACTCTATAGTAATGCACGATATACATACAGAAACCTAGGCAGGTCATCAGCTTGAAGGTGGTAGGTCAGCTTTCAGGGAAGATAACATCATTTGCATGAAAAGTTGTATGAGTGGGTTTCTGATACAGTTAGTACTGTGGCTCAAACATGTGGAAGCTTCCTTGCTTGATAAAAAATTCTTATTTTTTCAGTCAGTAACAAATTTTTTTCAGATCTCTTTATTTACATTATTCATATTCTCCTCTTTCTGATTATGAGAATTTCTAATAGTTCCTTTTGTCTCTTCCAAAACAGAATTAGACCACAGCTAGCCAAAGAGAAGATTGAAGGATGCCATATTTGTACATCTGTCACACCTGGTGAACCTCAAGTGTTCTTGGGAAAAGATAAGGCCTTCACTTTTGATTATGTCTTTAACATTGACTCACAGCAAGAAGAGATCTATATACAGTGTATAGAAAAACTCATTGAAGGTTGCTTTGAAGGCTATAATGCCACTGTCTTTGCTTATGGCCAAGTAAGCTTTACAATTTTGTTTTAAAATATTTATTTTGGAATAAACAGTTTCTTGTAACTGATCTTTTTCTTAAATGCATGAACCTGCATTTTGCTTTTATTTTAAATGAGATCCTGTAGGAGATGCACAGAATCTATACAATTGCATCCCAGAAGATATATGTGTGTGTATATATATATATAGGCAGTAGATCTGAGTTAATAGTAATGCTGAAAGTAGCATAAATCCATATAATTCCTGAAATCACCCCAATGCAGCAATGCAAAGGAGTGACTTAATCAGTTGATATGTAGAGATAGGTTGTACTGAGACTCTTTTCTGAGCAATTACCCATCCCTCTGCATTTTCAGACACTTCTGGGAAGAGGAGATTTTTTAGACTAGATCCTAGGGAACTTCAGGCCACGTTTCTTGTTGGTGGGCAAAATGTAGAGATCACATTGCAAAGTTGGAGAACTTTTCATAGAGGACACACCCTCTCGGTACACTGGGCGCACATTTCACTTCTCAAAGCTGAAATATCATTGAGCACAATGTAGAGAATGTGTTATTGTCTTCTGAATATTCCTTTAGGAATTGATTGCATAAAATTTGGTGTTGAATGCTGAATTTCACCACTGTTAAATGTCCTATCTCAAGTTAAATAGGTGAAGTCTAGTCCTAGTGAAACAAAGCAGTTTGTAGAGCCTATTTAGTAGATTATGTTCGGCTGCGTGATACTGTCTTTGTCTTAGACTTGACCCACTAATTAAGTGAAAACACAACACTACCTTGTCTTCTGTAGGACTTCATATTTAAGTAAGTTATTTTCCTAGTGAAGGTACAGCTTGTATTCTTCAGTGCTGTCTATAAATTGAGAACAGTAGTAATATTCTACCTGAGATATTCAGTCATCATAATTACGGAAGTCATTTGATCTACTTCAGTAAAGAATTGCAAATGCTACTTCTATCTCCACAATATCTCTCAGTCGAAAACATTAGCTATTCTTTTGACCTCAGAGCTGATAGTTCAAGGCTGGTATAAGCAGCTTAGAGGAAGTTTGTAGGGGAAAGGTTACAAAGGATTGAACTGGTCTCTGCCTTTTTGTATGTGATCTATGGATGAACAGTGGAGGTTGTCCATCTTCTGCTGTTTATCCATTTTTTGAAGTGATGTTGTGCATGCTAATATTGTAAAGGTGGCAGACTGACTTAGTTGCTGTCTAGCACTAGTGTTCACAAACTGTTTCTCTGTGATTCGGTGCTATTAATGTGTTCTAGTGACTACTCTTTTTTTCAATTTAGACAGGTGCTGGCAAAACATACACCATGGGCACTGGATTTGATGTCAACATAACGGAAGAGGAACAAGGCATTATATCGCGTGCTGTTAAGCATCTTTTCAGATGTATAGAAGAAAAAAAACAAGCTGCTATTAAACAAGGACTTCCACCTCCAGATTTTAAAGTGAATGCACAGTTCTTAGAGGTAAATATGATCTGTGTTTGTGTGGGTTGGGTTTTTTTTTTTTTTTTTTTTGGGAGTTGTTGAGTTTTGTGTTTGTGTGTTTTTGTTTTTTTGGTTGGTTTTTTTTTGAAAGCCAATTAAATTTTTTTTTTTTCTGGTTACTACTTTTACATTCTTTTCCCACGAGATGTTTTGAATTAATCTTCAAGATTTCAGAAGGAAATTTTGTGGAGTTTTCTTTGGCCCTTCAATTTATGAAAAAGAACCTTTTTTATCTTATTCCAATTATTTTAGTAATTTCCTTTACAGTGTTATTTTGAAGTGTGGAAACAGTTATATTAGTCATCACTTAGCCCTTTCTCCAGCACACATTTGTTTGTGGGGCCTGTTGCTCTTGCAACATGGTAGTGACCATGTTTCGCCTGCTTGTGTCACTCTGCCATAAATTTCTTTAGCTTTCAAAATCTGCTCAGGAGACTTGTTATATTCTCTTCACCAAAGAAGAAACCCAGCATAAAAATACTTCTTTCTGTGATCCCTAATGGCTCAGGACTAGGTTTCCGTGTCACTGTTCACTCTTTCATCAGGCCCAGAGAAAACCTGGGTCAGTGCTGTGGAAAAACCTGTTCCCTTTGTGTTTTCTTGCACGCACAGCTACTGGTAAGAGAGGCCATAACATCTATGATCTCCCCGACCTGCAGCAGCTGTTGGTTTAAGTCTTGCAACTTCTGTGCTGTGTCTCCTGCCCAGGGAACTATTTTTTTTAAATTGATTGATTGGGGCGTAACATATTTACATTTACTACCAAGCTGCAAAATCTGATACTTTAAGCACATGGAGAGGAAGAATCAATTTAAGGAAGAACAGGCGTAAATGTGTATTACTTAGTTCAGTATTTGCAACTTCATCTACTTTAGGAGGGGAAACCCCACTTTTATGTTACCCAAGAAAAAAGCTGTTGGGTTTTATTAATGCTGAAGTAAACTAGGTCCTTTAGTCATATGTTCCTATAATTGTTTTAAAGATTAACAAGCGGGCATGAGTTTTGCACTAGGATAGGTTTATCACTGCTAACCTTAAGCAGAGCTTTTTGTGTCTCTGGCTAATGTTTACCTAGAGAGAGTCAAAGCCTGAGCCTGTGCCCTGGGAATGCTGTACTCTGCTGTTCCCTCTGAACATGGGGGGACTGCAGCTTTGTTTCTGCTTAGGCAGCTGCAACAGTAGTAGTGTAAGGAGTAGTAACCAATGTAGCTTCTGAATTCCTTACGTTTTTTGACATAGCATTACAAATGTGACTGCGGGGGTCCCAAAATACAGAGCAGTAGTTGAATGTTACAGTGATAATAGTATGCGGAATTGCAGACGTTGCAACATATTTCAGATGAAATGTACATACTAAAACCTGTCTTGTTTTATCTAATTTAGAGAAAAGTTAAATGATGTGTACAATAGTTTCTCCCTTAACAAAAATCTCACTTTTTTTGTAAATTTTTTCATTGTACTGTGGCTAAATTGGAGCTTTCCCAGAAAGACCTTTTTCTGATTAGTTGTGTACTATACTTTCTTGTATCAGAAGCTCTTCTCTTCCTCCCATCCTATCTACCATTAGAGCTAGATTACATAAACAATAATGTAGTCATTGAAGCAATGTTTTATTTTGGAATAACTTTAAAGGCTGACAGCTGGATAACTATTGGGAACAGTGACTTCTGTTTGATACTTTCTTGCTTTTAGTTTGCTGCTGTCTGCCTCTGGTAACTCCTTGCTTTCCTACTAACTTTTCTGAGAGGCATATGCAGTCCCATGGCATTGTAGGTGCATTATCAGGATCCTCTCTGAATTGTGGCATGTTTGTTTGCAC
Organism: Aramus guarauna; assembly: GCA_013400195.1. Lineage (NCBI taxonomy): Eukaryota > Metazoa > Chordata > Aves > Gruiformes > Aramidae > Aramus > Aramus guarauna. The sequence goes on along the minus strand of VXBL01002370.1, from coordinate 1,472,646 downwards.
TTGGCAGGGTAAAACATTAGTAAGAAGGCTCCTACTTAGAATATTTATGCCTAATAATTAAATATAATTCCTTTTTGATATGTAAAGAATTAAAAGCACCACATTCAGAAATGCTGAGCCTCTTCTCAGGGATGAGTTTTCACTCGTGAGAGGAGATGACCTCTTGCTTTCAGTGTACCAGAAAGATGCGTATTCACCCAATGTACTATTGCAGCGGGTCTTTGGCTTTTACCTAGGGACTTTGATCAGAAATTTGACCAGACCTAGGCTCTGCTGAAGTGAATTGTTATAACCAAATTGAAGACTCTGTAACTGTTCTAGTGTACATCAGCAGAGACCTGAGCCATGAGATTCCCAGTGGGATGCTGCTTTTTCTGGGTGGTTCTTTTTTGTTTGGTTGGTTTTTTTGTCTGCCCTGATATCTTCAATTGGATCTAAACACCTTTCCTAAAACCCAGAACGTTCTTATGAAATGATAATCCATCTCCTCTAACACTGAAAACTGCATAGGAATTTCTTATGTCTTTGGTTCTGATATCATTTACTGACCTAAAAGTCCGATGTGCTTAATGATACTGAGTTGGAAGACCACTTCAGGAGACTCGGTGAAACAGGCAGTAAGTATAAAGCAGCCTGAAACATGTAGTAAGTAGTTGCTGTTGCTCGTGTGATTGTGCCTGAAAGTTTGGTGCCCCAGATTTAGTAACAAGTGTAGATATTGTATGGAGGAAAATACAAAAGCCCTGCTCAAGAAACCATGTCATGGTATGTTTGGCCTGCTCGTTGGTGTCTTTAATAAGCAGCTTGCACAAAAACTATTGTATGTTAAATTCCTTCCAGGACAGGAACAGTTTATCTATATTAAAGAGACATAAAATTACTAAGGTGTGAGAGAGATCAGAAAAGGTATGATGGTAGGGAGAGCAAGTGGAGTGAGATTGAAGTGTTTGGAGGAGGGTGCAGCCAACTGAATCAACAAAAGAAAAGAAAAGCCCAAGGTCAAACCTGAAGGCAGCGGGTACCTGCCACAGAAACCACTGCTGCCGTTGTTCTGCTGGCATCGAGTGCCTCCCCTTGCCTGATCCCACCAAAGAATTTCCTCCCAGATCTGGTGATGTGGAGGAAGTTATTGCTTCTTTGGGTGGCATAATAGTAAGGTGTGAAGGTGTGCAGGTGACTTAATTTGCAGCTGCTCTATCATCCTGTTGTCCTTGAAAGTTTGGATGTTTCACAGCATCCTTTTTTTTTTTTTTTTGAGACCCTTAGTATTTGGATTTTTAGAACTTTCTGTATGTGCCTTGCATGAACTTGTTAGTCTTTGGAGGAATTCTTTACTAAAGTAATAAAGTTTTTGCCTTTTTTTTTTTTTTCCCTCAGCTTTACAATGAAGAAATTCTTGATCTGTTTGATACCACGCGTGATATTGATGCAAAGAATAAAAAATCAAATATTAAAATACATGAAGATTCAGCGGGAGGAATTTATACAGTGGGTGTTACAACCCGAACTGTGAATGGCGAATCAGAGGTGATCATTGAAAATAAATTACTCTGCAGTATACCAAGCACATTCTAAAAATGTTTGTGTGTTTGGATAAGCAAGCATAACCTCTATTTTTAACTGCTAACATCTGCTTCTTAGACAATTTAGGTGTAAAATTTAGCTGAAATATTTTCTTCAGTTTCTGTAGATTTAAATCTGATAAATGTTTGATATTAAGTGCATACCATTTTCACTTAATGCTAGAAACAGAATTTTCCTAACAATATAGTTCTACTGGGAGATAAAACATTGGCACATGTATAAATCTGATCTCCCAAATTTTAGATATGTTGTTTTTCCTGTAACAGGAAAACTTTGCATGATGACTAATGTGAGGTAAACTGCCATTTGAGTGCATTGCAAATCTGAATACAAATGTTTTTGTACATTTTTTGTACAAAAAGTACAGAAATTGTACTTTTTTTGCCACAGGTGAATGGAAGGAAGATTACTATGTTACTACCAGAGGACAGTTAAAAGACGGGTACACAAATTTAAGTGTTTCATTTCAGAAACCACAAAAGATACTTTTAGTTTGCTTATTTAAGAATCTTTGTGCTTTTGGCATATAGGAACTGAAATCACAGGAAAGAGAAAAAGCTTATTTATATCCAAAACAATAAGTGTTATAGGAGGACTTTTTATTTGAACTGCAAGCAATGCAATGTACTTCTTGTCTGTTTTCTAGATGATGCAGTGCTTGAAGTTGGGGGCTTTATCTCGAACCACTGCCAGCACTCAGATGAACGTTCAGAGCTCACGATCACATGCTATCTTTACTATACACTTATGTCAAACCAGAGTTTGTCCTGCGTTTAACACTGTACGTATCCTTGCTGTTGTTTATTTCACTTTAGTAACCATTTTTCAAAATGTGAATATTATTTTGGCAGCCACTGCTATTTGAATTGCACTTAGTAAAGATGCTACAGTCATCATCATGCTCGATGAATTTGCTAAGCATTATAATAATTTGATTTAATCTGTGCATATGTAACCATCCTCTAGCCAGAGGCAACAATAAACTGCAGCCTCTTACATGAACCTGCCCATTCTCCTCTAGTGTTTTCTTCAGTATTTCGTTGCAACATACACAAGTAAGAAAGTTAAAACATAATTTGTCTTTAATTGGGAAAGCATTTTTAAGTGTAGTAGTTAGTGGGTTAAAGACTGCAGTCAGCTGACTGAAAATGCTTGGATATTTCAGATTAAGGGTTGATAGCCAACAAGGAGCAAGTAGAAAAGCATTTGATTCTGAAGCTTAGTGTATTTATTTTTAAATAGATATATATTTGGTGTTCAGATGTGTTAAGTGTATGCACGGAACCTGAAATTTAAACTGTGAACGTACGTGGAGCTGTTCTGTAGAAGACTTTCATGTGACTGTTGTTGGTTGCTGTTGGTGTATCTTGTAAAGAGAAGAGTTCGGAATAAATCCATACTACCGAAAACTACAGGACCTTCAGGAGGGCTTATTCTGATGATTCTAAACATATCAAAATTTTTAAAGAATTGCATTTTACACATAGATATTACATTTTTTAAGCATGTGGAATCCACTGATATGGATTTATAGTGCTTTTTGGGGAGGCTGCTTTTTTAACACTACAAATAATAAATTGCAGGCAAAATGAGGGTCGCTCACTGGTCCTTTGTGGTAGGTAGACCTGCTTTATACACCTGTTAAAAACACTTCTTCCTGCTTTACACACTGTGGACCTGGTGGTGCGGGTGGCTGTCTTCTCACTTGGGAGGGACTTGCATCACACTTGGAGCCCAGATAGGGCACCTCAGTCACTGCGTGATGACACTGTCTGCTTGGAGGCTTTGTTGAAAACTGTCTGTGCAGCTGGGGAGTGAGAGAGCTCATCTGCAAGCCTCATTTCCTGCAGGCTGTCAGCCCAGGAATCCACCTGCACTGGTGCACTTGCGGCCTTCATCACCAGTTGAGTCACTCGCAGGACCCTTGCCTTGGCCCTGCCTGGTTTTTAACAAAAACTCGTGTTACAAAGAGGAATAGGTGGCTGCCTTCTGCTTTGTGTCAAAATGTGTTTTGTTCCTTCTTTTTTGGAGATACGAGCAAGATAATTTGACCTGTCTGCAGCAGGACACTGCTAGATCCTGAATCTGAAGACAGCATCCTCCTCTTTCCCTGCAGTATTTAGGAGAGTAGACATTAGAGCTGATGTTGGCCTCTGAACACTCCTGGAATATAAATTAATACAAGCTCCTATTAGGTGGCCAGGAGAGATGCAGCTCAAGCTTCTGTTGTTGCTGCTGTCTGTAGACAGCAGTTTTGGCAGACCTTTGTAACTAGTTCCTGGGATGACGCTGTCGGCTTTGTGCCTGTCTCTCTGTGCATGGTCTCAGTGCCCGGGGTGCAGGCAGCCAGGCATGCAGTGCACAGGCATGCTGCTCCTCACGCTGCATTCACGCCGCCCGTGCTTCTCAGAAGTTTCTGGATGTACGTTTGATTTGCTAAGTGAGAGAGAAAGGATGCATTAATCATTGCTTTGAGGGCTGGGAGTGATCCAGAAGCCACATAAATGTCAAAATAGCCAAAAAGGTGTGATAGTCTAGTCTCTGGAAGTGGCACAATTCCTGTTCTCTTCTAAAACTGCTACAACAGGAGATCACTTAAGAAGCGTGAAGTGTTTAACTACTGCGAGAACAGCTTGGTCTGAAGCCCCACACATTACCCCTTGCAACAGCGCAGGGAGCTGTGACCTCCCTAAAGACATAAAGATCGTTGCCACAGAATACATGAGTTTTTTTTTTTTTTAAAGAAAAAACAAAACTATCTGTGCTTCCTGTGATAGAATATTCTTAATAAAGCCTATAGATTGGGCTATGTGAATATAAGTCCAGTATATACTTGATATAGGCTTATTATGTGCAGGTGAGGCAAGTAGAAATTGCCCTGCAATGGGTATCTGAGCAGAAAGTTCAGGAACCGAGTGATTTAAAGATTTTTCTCATTCAGTGTTGCTTTCATGACAACAGGTCTAACCGCTTAGAGTTAAATCAATCTCCATGTGATATGGTACAGCTACACTAATTGACAGAGAAAAGGTTGGGATTACTTAATGAAAAAGGATAATTTTACTGCTGCGCTTTGGGATATGAAGTGGAAAGAGGACGAGGCTATGGTACCTGCCCGTAGCACAGGCTCACTGCACCGGTGGAGGCATGCCTCAAGTGCCAGTCATTGCTGCTTACCTGGGAGGAGGGAAAGGAAAGGAACTTCTTCTTTCTCCCTTATTCCCTCTGCTGTCCTTATTTCCTGGTCAAGTCAGAAGTGCTGGTGGAGTGCTGACTGCTAAGAAAACTGACTTAAAAATAATTCCTAAAATACAGTTGAAGAATCTTGCCACAGGGAAGCTGATGATGGAGATTAGAGAGGTAGGAAGTCAAAATATCTTTCAATTATTTGGCAGGTTTATGAGCTGGTAATTTAGGAGGGTAATATTATCAGTACTTCTTTTTTAAAAAAAAAATCAGTTTCCTTTGACAACTGATTTAAAGTATGCATTGCAGGAGAGGTACAAATTTGGTTGCCCAACTTTCTGATGAGTTTTGCATTTTTTAATATATACGTTCTCCCTTGCCCAGAAACAATTGTAGCCTATACTTAGAAGTAATTGGTATATTGGTATTCATGTGCGTCTAGAGCCGGGTCTTCAAGAATGTTAATGTTAGTGGGTAGGACTAAAATGGAGACAGTTTTTTGAGAGATACTGGTAATGTTATAAGAGAATGAGTAAACAGGGAAGGAGGTAAACATTACAAATGGGTAGTCTTATAATGTTGATTGAACTTTGCAATAGACAATGTGAAAGATCTTATCAAGCTTTATGGGTTGTTCTTCATTTCAGGATAATGCCACCGATAACAGGATAATATCTGAGTCTTCTGAGATGAATGAATTTGAAACTCTTACTGCCAAGTTCCATTTTGTGGATCTAGCGGGATCTGAAAGGTTAAAGCGAACAGGAGCTACAGGAGAAAGGGCAAAAGAAGGCATTTCCATCAACTGTGGACTAGTAAGACTATACAATTTGTTTCCATAGGCTGTTGGTGCCATCTTCTTTTCCCTGCCCTTTTGGATCACTGGGGTTTAGTAATCCCTAAAGTAGAAATGCATCATGTGCAGAACAAGGAATGTAGCATGAGACATAACAGTATGCATTGATTCTTACTGAGTTCTGGCTTGTGAACATTTTCTTGGTTGTACTAGACCCTAACTAGCAAATTATAGTACTTACAAGTGCTGTGAAATATAGTTAGTTACTCTGACTTTTAAAAGATGTTGTAGAGGTATTCCTTTTACTTTTTTTATTTTTATTCTGTCAAGACCCAAACCGTTGGAGAAAATTTCAAGCAGTTTGCAAGGAATACCGTCATGTAAAATGTGCACAATGAAGCTTAATTGATCAATAAATGCTGGTTCTTTGTTATAATTATGAAACATGATGTAAAACAAATCCAGGCAAAACACTTCTAAGTAGAAATAAATTTTTGAACTTGTAGCATCTGTTCATTTTTTTCTATGTACTGTCTCTCTATGCAGTTTTTTTAATTAACTATTAAATGTTTTATTTAATTATGACTACACTGAAAAGTAGAGCTGATGATTATCAGTGGAGATGGTAGTTTCACACCTTTATTTTGAGCTGCTTGGCTGCGTGGAGGCTATGTGCAATTATCTCTTTTAAAGACTCAAATACATGTTTATTTTGTATGTGAAAACATGTCTCTCTGGCCTAGCGTGTAGTACCGGAGAAGTATTCTGCAACTAAAACTTTATTAGTGATTCTCTTGCCATCATGACAGTGGTTATATTCTGTAGTTATTCTGGTTATGTTATATATAATCCATGAAGGTGAAAAATCAATGAGATAAAAGTAATACTTATTATGATTACAAAACTTTCATTTACAGTGAATTCCAGGTCTCAGCTTTGGGAAACAGGTTGAAAGTGATTTAAACACTTTTAAAGCAGTCACAGAACGGGGTGTATAGGCAGTTGTTCAACTGCTGGGTGCAGCAGGACTATTTTCAAACTAAGAACTGGCTGTACAGGGTGCCATCTAGAGGAATGTTCTTTAATTTGGTGTATGATTGAAGTGCATGCAGTTGCATGCTAAAAATAATTTTACAGCCAAATGTTAGGTTATTTATAAACATGAATTAGACCCTTTTAGCAATAAAATAGGATATCCAAGGACTACGTAATTTCAAGCCTTAAGGAATGTCTGATGAAGATTTAAACGTTTATTTCTTATCTGTAGAGGTAGTGAATTTTGGGTTTTTTCCCCCATGTAAATGCCCTATATTTTATTCTAAATCTAGCATAAAGCAGATTGATTAAAATTAATTTTAAAAATACCATAGCTACTGCTAGAACTAGAGATCAGCTTTAATAATAATCAAAAGTAAATGTTTGTTACATGAAGTTGCTCTGACTTTAGTATGCTACTGACATCAATAGACAGTGCATGTGAATTGTGATAAGCACTTAGCATTTGCAGATACCAGACTGCAAGTCATCTGATTCACTGTTGATAGCATAAAAATTTATAGATATCTACTGAAAATGTAAAAAAACTTCAGAAATACTTTATGTTAACTTTCATGAGTATATTAATTTTTTCACAATATGCAGACCTCAGTTTACAGCTAGCTTTAAAATTCAACTACTCAGGAACTGATTTTAACTTATGTGTTACATAATTTGGTGTTTTATAGCTGGCACTTGGCAATGTTATAAGTGCACTGGGAGATAAAAGTAAGAAGGCAACTCATGTACCATACAGAGATTCAAAGCTTACAAGGCTACTTCAAGACTCTCTTGGGGGAAACAGGTATGAAAACTAGAACATTTTATATATTAATTGTGAATGAACTTGAATGAGTACATAATCTTCAGAAAGTAAAATAAACATTAAGTAATCATAAAAAAAGCCACTCCTTTTGGAGGGAAGTTCTAAAGATAACTTACTGTCATGATACAAAATGCTGGCAATGCAAGGAAAAGATTTCAAAGAGGTTTTTTTGCATCTGTACTGTATTTTGACCCTGTACTGGATACTTGCTGCAAGGAGAAGGAAGAGAGACTTTGGCCTCTGGAAACTTTATTTAAGCAAATGTAACATTAACATGTACAAATACAGAAGGGACCATAGAATCAATCATAGAATCACAGAATGGTTTAGGTTGGAAGGCACCTCAAAGATCATCTAGTTCCAACGCCCCTGCCATGGGCATGGACACCCTCCACTAGACCAGGTTGCCCAAAGCCCAAGGAGTGTGTTTTAGCAAGGTAGTACTCTTATTCCTCTGTTTAATCCAATATGGTAGACTGCTATTTTTAGGAGGACAGAAAGTTTTCTGGGCATTTCACAAAGGAATAGGGAGAAGCGGAAGAGAACTCATAAATTGTTGCTCTGTTCTTCAGAGAGAATTTCAGCAACACCCTGCAGTACTACTGTGCAAGGGAAAGCAAAGATCCAGCAAAACAAGTAAAATAAAGGCTAATAAAGGCTAGAATTTTCAGAAGTGCTTAAGGGAGAAAGAAACTTGAGAATTATGAAAAAAAATCAGCAGAAATCAAGAGCAAAGCTCTTATAAACTCTTTCTAGAAATAACTACAAAGAACACTTCTTGACTAAATTTTATATCAAATACAATAGCTAATGAGCATTTTTTCAAACAACTTCTAAAAATTGTACTTTTGTTGAAATATTATTTTGACTTTAAAATATTTTCCTTACAGCGCCACTGCTCCCCCTCCTGTTCTTTAGGAGAAATCACATAGTTTAGTGTACAACATACACGGATATTCAGATATATTCTTTCTGTCAGTTTCTACCTGATGTCTGGACAGTCACCACCATCTATTTTTATTTGTGATATACATGCTAAGACATGTCAAACTAGCAGTTTTCTGTTAAGGAATATTAACATATTAACACAATTTAAATAGTTTTTTATCCATGCTTTGGCAACCAAAATGTGTAGGGAAGCTAAATTTTAATAAATATGCTGGTTTTCTGGGAAATGAGATTATTAGATTCCTGTTAGCCTGTTCTGTAGCCTTCCAAATTCTACTTTAAGTATTACATTTCACACTATAGTTTCTCCTTTGCAAGTACTTAAAAAATTGTTCAGGTTAGATTGCAGTGAGTTCTGAGTTAATGATGAAATCATTGTATCATTGTATTATTTACACTATAATCCTGAATTTAAATATAATGCTTTAACAGATCTGAAGCAGCATTTAAATATTAATGTTTCTTGAATTATTCAAGTAAGAATATGGGGTATTAGTGGTTTTGGAAAGGATTTTTTTGTAATGTATATTATGAAAAATGAAAACCTCAACTTTGAGGGGAGTAGTTCTAAAGAAGTGAAAAATAAAATAAAGGGAGGAGAGTAAAATAAAAGTTTAAAAAAAAAAAGGGAGTAGAACAGTAATTTTAAAAACTAGTTCATTATACAATTCAGATAGGAAAGCAGAGTTTAAGTTATGCAGTTTTCAAGACAGATACCTAGCAGAACCAGTCCTCTGATTTTTAGAAAAGTAATCACTTTCTGAACTGAAAAGCACAAGTAATTCTGATGTCAGAATTAAAAATTTGTTCTTAATCTCAAATATTCTTTTTTTGAGGACTAAACTCAAACAGTTGGTGAACTGACACAAAGGTATGCAGGAGGTCTGAGGAAAAATTGCTGAGTGAATCTTTCTTATATCCTCAGGCTAGTTACTATTTCCAGTTTAGTTTCCCAATGCGTATGGTGAAGGTAATTGTTTGCCTTAAAGGGTTGCAGGGATTAATTTGTTTGTCTCAGTCTGAAATCAAAGAAGGTGAAGATCAGAATCCGGTTTGCCTAATGCGGATATTGCTCCATTGGCCTGGAAACAGTGCTGTCTTCCTAACGCAACCACCTAAGCTGTCACATACAACAGAGAAGCAAATTCCTCTAAAGCTTGGTGGGGAGGACTCAGTCCATCAAATGTAGGTGTTTTCCCCTATCTGTTGAGAATTTAGGCCATGTAGGCACCTTCAGAGTATGATCTACAGCTGGAGCTCTGGTTCTAACCGCTCTAGGCTGTTCTCATCTGATGAGAAGTGTGCTCCAGGGAGTGAGGGAAGGGAATCCTGGTTCTTCCATCTGCCTGTTGAATGATGAAACTACTTGGTTGGAATGAAGAACTTTTTTGCCTTTTTCTGCTTTTGTCCCACTGGTTCATGCTGGTTTGTCTGCACAGTCTTTAATTTGGAGCAAGGACTATGCTCTCCCCCGCATGTCCCATAGCTGTTCATAGCTCTATTGAGCCTCGAGCTCAGGTCCTGTTGCTTTTTGTGGACGTGCTCTAAGCAGTGGTGGTATGAAAGATGGAATAACTAGTTATAGCCAGATGTACTAAGGGCAAGTACTAGCTTTTGGGCTGCTGTTGGAGAATAGGAGATAATTTACAATGGAAAATTCAGGCAGTTTGGATCTCTGTAGAATGCAAGGTAGTTGTACCTTAGGCAGTTGTGCCCATGTGTGGGCAATAGAGATGAGCATTCAGGCAATGCTCACATTAAGAGGGCAGGAACCTGAGGAATTAATGAAAGTAGGCAGTCCTGACTACTGTGTGATCCAAATCACTGTCTAGGACTTTAGGTGGATCTTAAGGACTTAAAATCTCAGTTTATGTATGATTAGGCAAACTGAATATAATATGAAAAACATTTCTAGGAATACCAGTTAATTGCTTGTATAATTTTACATGTAGAACAATGACCTAGCATTTCCTATGCTCTGATAGGGTAATACAAAATGTAACAGTGCTGAACTTTGTGGCTGACAGTCTTCTACTGTGAGGCCCCTTGCTACAAGAAAGGCATTGAGGTGCTGGAGTGTGTCCAAAGAAGGGCCATGAAGCTGGTGAAGGGTCTGGAGCACAAGTCTGAGGAGCAGCTGAGGAAACTGGGGTTGTGTAGCCTGGAGAAAAGAGGCTGAGGGGAGACCTTATCACCCCCTACAACTACCTGAAAGGAGGTTGTAGCCAGGTGGCTGTTGGTCTCTTCTCCCAAGGAACAAGGGATAGGACAAGAGGAAAAGGCCTCAAGTTGTGCCTGGGGAGTTTTAGATTGGATATTAGGAAAATTTCTTCACCGAAAGGGTTGTCAAGCACAGGAACAGGCTGCCCAGGGAAGTGGTGGAGTCACCATCCCTGGAGGTATTTAGAAGAGGTGTAGATGTGGTGCTTAGGGACATGGTTTAGTGGTGGACTTGGCAGTGCTAGGTGTGTGGTTTGACTAGATGATCTTGAAGATCTTTTTCAACCTAAATGATTCTATGATTAGAGGCATATTTTTCACAAATGTTATGAAGTCACTATTCTTGTTTCACCTTCTACTTGAAGATCTATTACTTCTCTACTCTTTTTGTTCTTGATGTGTAATGCTGACCTATGTCTGTAACTTGCAGTCAAACACTCATGATAGCGTGTGTGAGCCCTTCAGATCGAGACTTCATGGAAACCTTGAACACATTAAAGTATGCCAATCGGGCACGGAACATCAAGAACAAGGTGATGGTTAATCAGGATAGGGCTAGTCAGCAAATAAATGCATTGCGCAGTGAGATTACGCGGCTACAGATGGAACTAATGGAATACAAAACAGTAAGTTTATCCTCTTAGGAGTGCTTCTGCTTTAAAATGCTTGTTTTCCTGTTGGCTACTTCTACGTCATACACTAAAAAAACTTGAATAGCAATGCTAACTTAATCACTGGAATTAGAAGTGTTGTTTATCAATTGTTTTTAGAAAACTTAGATTGCATCCCCAGAGAAAAGATACATGAATGAATGCTAATGACGTCAACAGATGCAGCATGCTATTTTCTTTTTGAAAGGCAAAAATTGACCTTGTCATGCTCAGCAATGAGAAAGTCTCTTCCAAAGCAAAAACAATTGCAATTTAGATTTGCACATAAATCAATATGAACAGTTGTGTATTGCTTTTAAAAACTTATCAGACAGCTAAAACAATGTTTTAAAAATACATTTTAAATTATATAACCCAAATACTCATATTATGCCATGCCCACTTCCTCCTGAAATTTTAAACAATGTTTTCAGCAATAAATGTGGTTACCAAACAGTGTCCTCCTCCTTTATTATCCTTGAGATAGAATCCTGATTTGATAAAGGATGTCCTCCTCCTTTATTATCCTTGAGATAGAATCCTGATTTGATAAAGGCTTGTCTTCTCATTTCTTAACCTCTTCAAGAACTCCTATTTCAGACTAAGCTGGAATTACACAGGACCCAAATGCTAAGACATTGGCCAGACGTCCATGTTTTGAAAACTGTTTATCTATTGTTTTAAACTTTTTGAGAGAAGATTGTCTTTTGCTCTGAGTATCTATTTGGAATTTCAAGTAATCTGTGGATTGCCTTTGCCAAGTTAAAAACTTTTCATGTGTAGGTCAGCCTTACTAGTAATAAAATATCTTTACTTTCCTAAGGGTAAAAGGATTATAGATGAAGAAGGCGTTGAAAGCATCAATGACATGTTTCATGAAAATGCGATGCTACAAACAGAAAACAACAACCTGCGTGTTAGAATTAAAGCTATGCAAGAGACTATTGATGCACTGAGAGCCAGAATAACACAACTTATGAGTGATCAGGCCAACCAAGTGCTAGCCAGAGCAGGTATGCCATGGATGTTGTGCATGTGTGTAATAAACTGCTTAATAAATTCATGGACTTAAATCAATTATATACTCTTGCTTCATGGCTCCCTTGGAATGAAGTGATGCCTTTGTAACAGTAATGCAGGATGTGCTTTGGCAGGGATAGGCCCACTTCTAATTCTTTCCTCTGTTTCTGGAGACTTCTGTTAATAGAAATAGTTTGGTACCCTGATTTGACCATTCATTTAGGACTATGAGCAGCATGAAATAATACCTTTGGGTAGGAATTGCTTGTATGCTTAGCTATACATAGACTTAATAGTTTGCTTTGGGTGAGGACCTGGACACAGATGGCTGAATGTTGGCTTGCCTTTCACCTCATAGAATAATCAACCGATTGACTTACTGTGACTGCATTGTTCTTACAGTGCACCGTTTCTCAGGTTACTTTGGATTTATGGTATGTGCATTGTTAAAAGGTGCTTATATGGAAAACAAATGAAATGAAAACGTTACTTGTAATAATCTTGATCGTATGATGCAGAGGAACAAAAAACTTAGTGCAGCTTAAGGAGGAAATATATTTTGCAAATCAGATCTAAGATCGAAATGTGTAGCCCATATGACTGTTTCTCTTTGCTGGTTCCTTGTGCCTAGTAGCTGTGTTCAGATATTTATACTATTGTTGTCCTTTCTCAATCTTTCTTTTTTCCCCACCACCTCTATCTCTCTGTCCTTCAAAGGAGAAGGAAATGAAGAAATTAGCAACATGATTCATAACTATATCAAGGAAATTGAAGATCTCAGGTATTTGCGTAATATGTATTTGAACAATTTTTAAAAAAAACACCCCAAACAAACCTACAAACTAAAACTGTTAGCAAGTAAATACTTCAGCTCTTTTCCTGTGTGGGGATTATTTTAGGACAGTGGTCCTTCAGCTTCAAAGGGTTTCTGGTATTGCTCTTGGCAATGGAAAAAATGTTAAAGATGAAGCTGACAATAGAAATGAAAGTAAGATGTTGCCTAAATGATGATGACTTGATATTGTTGCACAAAGGACAGCAAAACTTGGAATGGTTGTTCTATAACTTTGTATATAGATGACAGTACTGAGAAATTACTTGTTACAACTTCGTGTTAAAGAAAAAGCATCTGCTTTCCTTTAAAAAAGTATTAGATATTTTATATAATTTGTTGCATGACACATGACCTATTCCCAATTAGTATTAGAGCTACATAATATTGTAGCTTTTGTGTAATGTGTTCATACATACAGTGTATGCAGATATATATCTGTGTGTATATTTATACAGATATTTATATGTATTCTGTCTAGGGTATATGATACACATACAATATACATCAGTGTTGTGTAAAATGGTCTCATCAAGGGATTTACTACAATTCTATTTTGTAAGACTTCACCTTGTATGGTAGTTTCATTTTAAACTGAAGGTGATGCATTGCAATTACAGATGACAAAGAGTATACAACTCATGGATTAGCAATAGTTGTGATTCATGGTCTACAATTCTTTTTGTTTTTTTTAAGAGCAAAATTATTAGAAAGTGAAGCAGTGAATGAGAATCTTCGACGCAACTTGTCAAGAGCTTCAACAAGATCCACGTACTTCGGTGGACCATCAGCATTTTCTGCTTCTATGCTTTCTTCAGAGAAAGAGACGATGGAAATTCTAGATATAGCCAAGAAAGATCTAGAAAAGCTGAAAAAAAAAGAAAGGAAAAAGAAAAAGAGGTGGCGTATGAATTATAATGCTAGTTGTTTTCTCTTTATTAGTAGAGATGTATTTTTTTCTTAACCACTGAGACTTTAAAATTCATTCATTGTTGCTGTGTGGGTTTGGATCCTAAACGGCTGTTCCTTCAAACCCTTTTACACATTGAAGCTCTAAATGTTTTTTGTTTGCATCTTTCTTCCAGTGAAGATGATGCAGTATTTGCAGAGTGAGTGTCTCTGTAATTAATTTTTCTATATAATTATGCATAATGGTAAAAGCACAGGTGTTCTCCATAAATGTTGTTTTATTTATTTTTTAATTTTTAAAAATGTATCTGAAATTCAACAGAAGTTTTCAAAAAACAAAAGTTATAAAGTTTTTTTTCTACCATGTGTCAAGACTGAAATAGCTTTCTAAAGAAAAGATATTCTGAATAGCTGGGAATTCTCTGGTAGCTTTTGGAATGGCTTCTTTTGCTTTATCTTCTGCTTCTATGAATGTTTTTAATTTGAGGTTTCCTAATTCTCTGCAACATCATGCTTTGCTGGTTTTTGCTGTCCAACTTCTCATCTACTAAAATGCTCATAGACATTGATATAAATGCCTGTTCAGACAGCAGTTAGTACAGCAAGAATCTGTTTGTGTACTTTGAGACTCAGATTCCGTAAGAGATCTTCCCCTTTTCCTTGAACTTTTCCATGCTTCTAATCTATTACTCTTCCTACTAATGTCCCTTTAGACTTCTTCAAGTTAAACATAAAACCAAAGTAGTATAAGCCTGAAATACAGTTGAAGTATAAAGTAGATTTGAGTTAGTGATATCTGCTATTTGAGGTTATATATCTATAAATCCATTCACCACACAAATGTCTGATATTGTAGAGAACATTCATTTTAATAACAACTAGATTCTTCCATTGTGTATCATTTTTCAGGAAACTCTTATACTTTTTTGGGGATTTTAATAGATTTTGTCATGTTTGTAGGAACTTGAGGGGAGGGTGGAAGTATTAAATGAAATCGGCAGAATCTTCTGGCATCTCTTCAGCCAAACACTTCAATATGTGTTCTTTTTTAACCGTAAATACCAGAACAGAGATATTTGATTTTGTATGTTTTGACACATTTTAAAATCAAGCATGAATTTAAATACATGCTTAGACAGAGCCCAAATTGTTAGGTTGGGGCTTGAGTATCAGGCAGCGGACAGGATCGTGACCAGAAAACAGATAAAGATTACTAGATATATTGAGTAATACCTCTTATTGTAGGAGATGATCACTGGGCGGGGGGGGAAGGAAGTTTTACCTTTTTACATAAGTAAAACACATGGCTGTTTATGTTTGGGTTTTCTTTCTTCTTTTCTTCTGAAAGAAGCTTCTGTGTCTAGTCACATTTGCTCACACCAGGCCAATAATGTTGTGAATGGGATAGCCAAGCCTGGTCTGATCCACAAGTAGGGACTACTTACCATAACCTATTTTTGAGATCAGTTTTCTATCCTAGTGTTATAGAATTAGAGAACTATAGAAAAAATGAAGCTGGAAAAGACCTCTTGATGTTCCAGCCTCCATCTTAAAGTGAGTCTTGTGTTCTGTAGAATGGAATCATACTCTTTGAAGTGCTGGTAAGATTTGAATATATCTATTGGCCCATCTGCAGACTGCTTTGTAATAAATATTTATAAATTCCTGAGGTGCATATGTTAAGAGAAGAATTCCTTAGAAGCTAAGAAATGTTAGAATTTGAGAGCTTATGCATATAGTCTGTCATATTTTTTGCCTTCAGAGTGCTTCTATCTAATTAATGAACTGCAAAGTCCATGCTGAGGATATATGACTACGAATTTTTATTCTATTGAGATTTCAGGGACGGTTTACCCTGCAGTTTGGTAGGGATTCTTTGCTCTACTTCTGTCTTCTACAGGCATTTAGCTGCTTTTACTGTACTATTTCTTTTTAGGGTTGCTGTTTGTTTAAAATTGTCTAACTAGCATTTTCCTATTACAATGGGATCAGTGAGCCTAGTTACTAGTTCTGCCCCATCTGCTACCTTTCTTATTCTGTTTGTTTCCTGGTTATGGGTCAGTATGATGAAAGGTGTGTAACTTGAAGTACACGCAGCTTACCTAAGTTATTGTGAGCTAGCCTGAAGATCTAAGAGCCAGTTTCTGAATGAGCAGCAGGTATGTACGGCTATATATCTGTAGCCTTTAATAAGCATCTGTCATAAAGTTTATTGGAAAAAGTTTACGCAGCAGTAATGTTTTGGCTACTGAAATACTGACATGCTTGATTAGTGTCCCACAGTATGACCTACTCACCAGAAGCCCCAGAGCAAACCTCCCATGTCCCTTCCAATTGTTAGTCAGCCTTACATACCTGGTAACCTTTTTTGACTGTTGTCTTTTGACTTCCCTAACCTTTATTAAACTAAATTAGTGATAAAATTACATGGAGCTCAGCATGTTAGCTCCTAGCTGATACTGAAGGAAGATGGCAGGCATTATAAGGTGAAAAGGCAGCAAAAGCTCTTGCTTAAAACTTGCTTATGATGGGAAAATGAGGAATTTCAGTAGTTGTTGACATTTAAGCCATCTCTACACTTACACAAGTCATGCAGATGTTTCTTCACTGATACATCCACATTTGTTCAAGAGGAAAAAGTACAAGTAAAAATACTAACATTTTGTCCATCTCATTGCTTCTGATGCATATTTTTTAATTTATGAAAAAATAACAAGCAATCATCGGCATGTACTTTTTGAATCCCAGAAAATCAAACTGCAATTTTCTGCTTTTTATTAAAAACCAAACAACAAAACCCCAAGCAAAAAAAAAAAATCAATTTTAAGATTTTTTTTATACGAATTATATTCAGAATCTATGATTTAGAATATTAGTACTAAAATTTTTTCATTACTATTTTATATTACAATATGGTATCAGCATATATAAAACTAGTACGTTGTTTTTTTCCTGATCTATTCCTGTGGATATATCGCTTTGGTTCAATGGCAGTACTTCTTGTGATTTTCAGTATTTTGCCTGCCAATTTTAGGTTACAAAAGAGGAGAAAGCTTTTTCTAGAGCTAAGAGATTTTTTTTTGAATCCGTATTAGAAATAATACTCAAAGTGAAATATATTGTCTATATCTAAAACGTCTTCCTTAGTGTAACTTGAATTTACAATTGTTGACAGTGACAGATTAGTTAACCTACAAATGCTTCTTCTTTGTTTTCTATTTACTTTCCAACTGTGCAAAATGTATTGCCTTTTTACTACTTGTTGTCTCTTGATGGTATCTTTTAAAATTTCATTTTAAACTCCACAAGCTCATATATCATTTTTTTACCTTCTTATCACTTTTGCTTTTCACTGTCTGGTTTGTCCTTCATTGGCTTGGCCTTCCAATACTGTACCTCGTGCTTTTGAAGGCTACAGAAACTTGAGGAAAGCAGTCAAGAAGAAAGAAGGTTGGAATATTTCCCAGGTTTTTAATTACCTGTCATTTCAATTAACTGGTTGTCATACATGAAAAGAAGTTGGGCAGATTCATAGGTACTTTGAGAGTAGTTAGTTTGGCTTTTCAAAAGTGTTTCCTGTGTTTTGACTTTCCACAAGTGTTTTAACTGGAAGAAACCTCTGTTGTGGAACTGAGGTTAACTCTGCGATTGCACACTGTTGAGCAAGCGTTTGTTGGGAGGTGGTGTCCTTGGGAATCGCTGTAGAATTAAGTAGGCTTCTTTCTTGCATGGCCTATATGGAATGAAAGGCAGGAGGAAGGTGCAAAAGCTCATGTGGTATGAAACGTATAGCAGGCAGTATACGGCTATAATCATTTTGGCACGTGAGATCAAGAAAGTCTTGGACCTTCACACCTCAGTTAAGTGTGCGGCTTTTATTTCTGAAAGTGTGTGACTGAAGCCTTGACTGTCCCTTCTGTTCAGTTTCAGCCAAAGCAGTAGTCAGACAGAGCAGTTCAGTTGAGGGCTCTCAAAAGAGAAATATACTGTCATTAAAAACACAAGTTACAGAGCTTTTATTTTTCAGCGGTCTACTTTGATCCAAAAAACCCCCACTGAACTCATGCAGATGATGTGAATCTGCAGATCAGTAGCACACAAATTAAGCGGTACGGTTCCGCCTGGGAGAGCTGCTGGCTCTCCTTCCTCCTGTCTCCTTCTCCTCCCCTTTATTAGGCAGAACAGAAAGTCTCCATAGTGGTGAGCTCCACACTGTATGCAGGCAGAAGGGAGACTGGGGATTTACCTCGATCTGTGTAAAGATTGCAGCTAAGATCTGTTATCATTTAGGCTTATTAACCGACAAAAAACAAACATATGGACAGAGATGGGAATCTGCAGAAATGAGATTGCATGGCTCGATGTTCCCTGTTTGGCACTCTTTTCCTGTACAAATCTGGTTAGGCTTTTTACTTTCACTCTCCCCAGCTGCTGCATGGATTCAGATGGTCCAAGCAAAATCCCTCTGCCTTGCACATGGTCAGCTGTGGCTGGATTCGGTTTCACTGGTGATGAGCGGGGCAGAAGGAACCAGTTAGCACTGAGCAGGTTAAAATAGTATGACAAAAAATCGTGTGTGCACAGAAGTGCTGTGTTACTGAACTCTTCAGAGTAGAGCTCTGTTTTAAAGGTAGTTTTGAGGTGTCACTTATCAAACTATAGTGTCTTGAATCTACTGAACATTTTTTTTGTCACTGCACTGAGTATTGGTTTTATTTAAGAGTTAGACCTTGAGTCTGAGCTTTTTTTGGTGTCAGTGGAGGCAGATGTGCATTTCTAGTTACCCTACCTGATCAGTGACAGCACATAACTTGCCCGACTTTTATGCAGCTGAAGTTAGATGAGATGGATTCCGCATTACGCAGTCCTAACCATGTTTTTTTTGTCTAGACCTGTTCTATCACAATTTCCCATCTGTTGGGGATGGTTCAGGTTTTGCACATGTAGCACTAGAGGAACTGATATTTGGTTGACAATTTAGAGTGCCATTGATTTTTGAATTTTACATTTGCGTGTGATGTCTCAAATGTGCACTTAAAAATGTTAAAACTTGTTTTAATGGCTAATACACCAAACTTTTAAAACAAAACAGAAAACCCGCCTGCTGTAGTTTGCATAAGCTGTCACTACAATTCAGATTGCCATGAGGGAAGAATATAGAGATACTTGACTTTTAAATAAGTTTTGAACCATAGTCTGAAAAACAAAAGCATGGAAATATACTAAAATGTAATCTTAATAGTTGGGAAAAGTTTCTTTTTTGAGATGGACAGTCCTATTGCAGAAAGTCAGTATTTCTCAACTCTTTGCTGTTGTATCAATGCCTATTTTGAGCATTCCCTTGATGTCAAAGTAGATAACTGATCAAAAGAGTAGTTATAGAATGATAAATTAGAATATCGTTTAAGGCATACACATAAATTTTCAGATAATTTTAAGCACAGCAGGCTCTGTTATAGCTTGAGAGTGTAGCAATACCTGTAATGTCTGTTGTACCTGCACACAATGTTCTCTCTCTGTGTTGTAAAAGCTATTCTGGGTACACTGCAACTTCCATGCAAAATAAGTACTGCTGTAGTGTATGAAGATGTGCATTCTGAATGTCCTAGTTGTGCAATATGCCCTAAACCAATGTGCTAATCACTAATATTATTCTGTAAGATTAAGAATAATTAAGCATTATTTTATTATCTGTGGGAGATTGGAAGTTGTGTTTTACCCATGCCCAACACCTGTAAATTTGTCTAACTACACTTTGTTTTTTATCTTTATTTGGAATTACAACTTACTGATTGGGGGATGGGAAGCACGTGCCATTTCAGTTTGTGAGTATTTTGTGTCTGTACCTCTTCTGCTAGTGTTAAAGAAGATAACACAGATAACGAGCAGGAGAAGAGAGATGAAAAAGGCACTTCAGAGAGAGAGAATAATGAACTGGAAGCAGTAAGTATTTAAGTTCATTGTTTAAAGATTTACAAGGTTATAGAAAGGAAATTAGGAATTGGTCAGGTGAATACTATGGCTTCACAGTGATAGTCACACGTGATTGGGGATGGAAAAGTGTGGATGTGCTTCAACACTTTTCTGTTTTGTAGGAGGAAATTCAGGAAGTAAGTGATCATGAGGATGAAGAAGAGGAAGATGATGAGGATGAAGATGACATGGAAGTTGTCGAAAGCTCAGATGAATCAGATTCTGACTCTGATGAAAAAGGTGATGTCAGTGCAATATTTTGTAGAATTTTACAAAATATTCTCTGTCATTGCTTGGGTTTTGGTAGGAATGATTGTATGCTGTTAACCCACTGTCCATAATTCTCTGTGGATTGTATGTCCAGTGAATTATTTTTTGGTTATGGTGCTAAAACATGTAATACACATCTGATCAAGTGTCTCCATATTGGCTTTAAAATTGACCAGAGGCCATCAGGTATTTGATAACACATTTCTTCCTTAGCTAAGGTTTAAGTACTGGGTTAATTTTATGTCTTGGGGCTAATCATCAAGGTGATAGCTCCCATTCAGCTAATTTGGAAATTGGTAGAATTTAATTTTGAAAGGCCTCATTTTCAGAGGCTGTGGCTTTATGTAGGAGCATTAACAGCTGGTTTGTGTGGCATGCAAATTAGGACTGCTAGAGTCAGAGACAGCATCAACAGCAATTCTCTCACATGAGTCAGGCCAAATGGGCAAGCCAAGTCTATTGGTTCCTTCTTGTTTGTGAGTCACACAAACTGTTATTGAGAGTTGCAGAACCTGGAAAAAAAAAGTTCCTTAACTGACATCTTTATTCTGGGGCACATAATCTTAAGCCAAAAAAGGATGTAATAGATTAAAGAAATTAATGAAACTTTTATAAAATTAGCATGTGGATTAGTCCTTTTTCCTCACTTTTTCCTCTTACTTCTCTTGTTCCCTTCACCATTCTACTTCCATGATTGAGGGGGCTCCTCTCTTCTCAGAATTTTGGCTCTAATTTTCTAAGAACTAGAGAAGGGAAGGTCTCCCCTTGGAGTCTGCCAGCAGTCAAATTTTCCTTTTACAATCTGCTGCCTTTTATGAATGACAGTTATTCTCCAGCCACAAGATGTGATTGAAGTCTCGCAGACTGTACAACTTTTGTATGAGGAAGGACAGATTGCTGATGTTGAGATTCAAATGTGAGGAGTTACAGCATATGGGCAGCTGTGATCCAATGAGAGAGATCTTTCCTTATCTCTTTCTCAGTTCTAGGATGGGGAGAGTGTTTAAGGAGGAGACTTGATCATGAATTGCAGATAATAGTTTCACTTGCTGCATTGTGCTTTGTGTAGAATTCTCCAATGCACAATTTACATGTCAGGAGATGACCCTAACGTTGCAGGGGGTATCTATAGTTACGTGATTTTCACTGTCTCTAATTTTTAATTACTCAATCTCTCTTTATTTTAGAAAATTATCAAGCTGACTTGGCAAATATCACCTGTGAAATAGCCATAAAGCAGAAACTGATAGATGAGTTAGAGAACAGCCAGCGAAGGTTGCAAACACTGAAAAAACAATACGAAGAGAAACTAATGATGCTACAACATAAGATTCGAGACACTCAGCTTGAAAGAGATCAGGTTCTTCAAAACTTGGGTAAGAAGTACAAAAGCATTTAAATCTAGATGTTGTGTAAGATATTCAGATTGAATTGCTTGCTACTTCCCTCACTTCCCTTTTCAAATGTGATAAGAAATTGTGGAAAAGAGGAACAGGCTTGTACCCGTAATGCCAGTGAATCATACTTTACGCATTCTAGTTCTTACCAGAATTGAGAGAGATTTTTTTAAAAATATACTGCTCCTAACTGGTATTTGATTTGGTTAAATAAGCATTTTCAATTTTCTGGGAGCTCTCATTTTAATGTAGTCTGTGAAATATTTCCTGAATTAAAAGTACTTTCCTGCTTCCCCACCTTTCTTTTGATTTGCATAAAAGTAAGCACTAGGACCAGTGGCCTTTAAGAGATGTTTTACTGACCAAACTCTTATGAATATGTAATCGTATTGAGATGAAAAACTAACTCGGGGTCAGGAAGTCCTAAGTCACAAACAGCTGAACTTCAGGGGAGTACTGGGGGAAGCATTTTGTTTCTTTCTTTTTAGAATTATACTAATATACTTTGTAGTTATGTACTTTATATGCTTTTGCTTTTCCCTTATTCTTCCTTATACTTTCTCTTTTGATCAGTGCCAGAAAAGGGCTATTAGGCTTGATGGCTCTTGAGAACGTTATGATCTTGTGCACATCTGTGCGAACAAGCATGTGTGTACCTGTGTCTTCATATACTCAGATATTTGTTGTCTAGTGCAAAAAAAAAAATAAAAATCAGAAAGAAAGTGTTAATACTTGATCTCTTATCCAAGAAGGTATACAAGGTGGAAAGTTCGAAGCAGTGCAGGTGACAGGAGCTAGAGACAAATAAAACTTTTCAAAGATGTGCAGATAATGCTAAAAGCAGAGGAATCAGTCATCTGCTGTGGCTGGCAAAGTGAAAATATCCTGAACAAAATCAGATTAAGAACTCCCTTTTGCTCTAGGTTCTGTAGAGACTTATTCAGAAGAAAAGGCAAAAAAAATCAAGTCAGAATATGAAAAGAAACTCCAAGCCATGAATAAGGAACTGCAGAGGCTTCAAACAGCACAAAAGGAACATGCGCGATTGCTTAAAAATCAGTCTCAATATGAAAAGCAACTGAAGAAATTGCAGCAGGAGGTGACAGAGATGAAGAAAACCAAGGTATATGTCGGTATATTGAAGTGTTGGTCAATGAGCGGTTACTGAAAAATGGGTTGAAATCTCCTGTGCGTTTACCTACCAATAACCCTATTCTTGCTGTCAGCTGTTCAAAAGTCTGAAAACAGAGAAGATGTGAAGATTAGGCAATTCCTGGAGGACAGGGGTGGCTTTTAGGTTTAATCAACAGAAATTA
Organism: Aramus guarauna; assembly: GCA_013400195.1. Taxonomy (NCBI): domain Eukaryota; kingdom Metazoa; phylum Chordata; class Aves; order Gruiformes; family Aramidae; genus Aramus; species Aramus guarauna. The sequence goes on along the minus strand of VXBL01002370.1, from coordinate 1,449,684 downwards.
CAGTATTAAACATGGAGAAGTTTGCACTGCTTATTAGCTGTTATTCAGCATTGAGTGAAGACGACACATTAGGTAGAGGAGGTAAATTGCTAAAAGCATGTAATACACTGGAAGATGGCAATTTGAAGAAGAAACTCTATGAGAGGAGGCAGGGAACAACACTTCAGTGCAAACAGCTTTTCTAAGTGATGACCTCTTTACAGGTTCGCTTGATGAAACAAATGAAAGAAGAGCAGGAGAAAGCTAGAATGACTGAATCTAGAAGAAATAGAGAGATTGCACAGCTTAAAAAGGAGCAACGCAAACGAGAGGTGACTTGATAGATAAAGAACTTTCATCTGGAATAAGCATGTATCATTACGATGTGCTTCTGCTTGCAGGCACACACCACGTGTATGTGCATTCACTGAGGCAGGCATGTACCTGTATGTTTTCACCAATCAAAATGCACATAATTTGATTTGACTTCTATGATAACTAAGTTCCTAGCTTCAGGTGGTAAGTGCACCAGAAAATAGAAGGCCTATTGAATATGTCTATCAGTATTAATTTATTAGTAAATCTTCACAAAACTGTTGCTACCACCTTGCTTGCATGCAAGGTTTGGTTTTTTTTTTATAGTGAATTGATATAGTGAAATACTTCTGCACTAGAAAGAGCAAGAAACAATTGTGACTTAACTTCATGTTAACAAGTTTTGCAAATGTGTATTAATGGATAAAGGTCTCATATAATACAGTCTTTGTGGCAGATAATGGAAGAAATATCATGTGCTGCTTGTATATATATATATATATATTTTTTTTTTTTTTCCCCACAGCATCAGCTCAAGCTTCTGGAAGCTCAGAAAAGAAATCAAGAAGTTATCTTACGTCGCAAAACTGAAGAGGTATTGTGGTAAAACAGTAATGCATCTTTGAAAACAAATTGATATTGTATTGCTTAGAATGCAGTTTTGGGGACAGGTAATTGTGTCTCTACGCTCTGTTTCAGGTCACAGCCCTTCGTCGGCAAGTAAGGCCTCTGTCTGATAAAGTGGCAGGAAAAGTAAGTCGAAAGCTGAGCCTGCCTGAGCATCCTATACAGGAAGCAAGTTCTAGTTCATCAGTCGAGCACGATGGTTCAAGAACAGCAGCACAGCAGAAGATGAGAATTCCTGTTGCAAGGGTTCAAGCGTTATCTGTAACCGCAACAAATGGAACAGGGTAAGGATTAAAACTGTTTAGTACTCTCTGAATTGCATGGACTTCCTAGCAAATAATCTTGTAATGATGCATATTGCAGTAGCTGTTATTTCTCAAACTACTGTTATGTATTAAATGCAATGTGAGTTTTGTGGGTTTAATATGGTGTGGAATAATATAAAATGATATTGAAGAATAAGCCATATTAAGAAATCCCAGACTTCCAAAATCCAGTTAATCTGCTCTTCAAGAGAAATGCCCTTGGTGGTCCCATGCCTGCAGCATTCTTAAATACAAAGAAAAACTTGTTGGAAAACACAATTTTAATGTATTGTGTTTACTGGTGATATTCCACTGCAGTTTGAAGCAGATCCCCTTGTTAAATAGGGAACAACTCTTAGGTGGCATTTGGTTTGAATGGTGCATTATACAAGATGCCACAGTGTTTGATACTTGTTTTTCAAATGCAGTATATTACAGTTCAGTAGAGTTCAGGGCTGGGTGCAGGTAGCTGTCTGGTACAGTGAAAAACGTCAAGAAATTCTGCAAGAAATTTAAGTTGTCTGTGAAAAATATTCTGGCCTGATTGTTTCCATATTCGAATGTGTAATATAACTGCTTTACTCTTAGCTGTATGTTTCTCTTGAATTTATCACAGAAAGAAATACCAGCGGAAAGCAGTGATAAGCAGAGTTTACTCCTCAAAGGCAGCCAGGATGAAGTGGCAGTTACTTGAACGCAGAGTGACTGATATCATTATGCAGAGGATGACCATTTCCAACATGGAGGCAGATATGAATAGGTTACTTACGGTCGGTGATCTACTACACACTGTTGGCTGTATCATCATATTAAAGAGACAGCAGTGCATTTGTTTGCTCTAAATGAATTGCTGTGATGGTGGCATAGGCAAAGTGATTGGAATCTATTGCAGTCAATGAATGAGCTCTGAACAGCTCCAGTCAGCATTTGGACCATGGAATTGCTGTGCTTAGTAAGAAATAAAAAGCACATTAATGAAATCATGTGCAAATATATTGATTTATTCATCTGTATAAATTCTTCCTGTAGAAATCATTATATGTTAGTTAAAGTACAGCAAGGAGAAAAAAAAGGCTCTTAAATGCCTTGTTTACTAATTCCTTTTTATGTAATATTATGTCTTTGGGGAAAATAGCAACGTGAAGAACTTACAAAAAGAAGAGAAAAGCTTTCAAAGAAAAGGGAGAAGCTTGTCAAGGATGGAGGTGGCAGTGAAGCAGATAGAAATGTCCAAAACATAAATGAAGAGATGGAATCACTAACTGCAAATATAGACTACATTAATGACAGCATTTCTGACTGCCAAGCAAACATTATGCAAATGGAAGAAGCAAAGGTAGGTCAAATATTAATGCAAAAATAGTAAAATGGAGAAAAGAAACAACTGGGTTAGCCTTGAAAATGTTCTCATTTAGAAATGAATTTTGGTTTGGCTGTATAATTATTGAACCAGGAAGTGAGAATTGGTAAAACTTGTGTGAAGTCTGAAATGAGGAGTGTTTATACAACTGAACTTTCAGATCCGAGTTTTAGCATCAATAGTGTAATGCAAGTTAAGATTGCAAAGCCTTTAGATGTCAAACCTGATGCTTTCCATTCTGCGGGCATTAAATTCACATAATTCTTGGGACTGAAGGCTAACAGCTTGTGCCATCTTGCTGCAGCTGTTGATATGCTTCCACTCCCTTGTATTGTTTTTGTATACTTGAAATATATTGGTTTTTTGTATGTAAGAATACTAAAATGCAATATAATTCATATAATTCTTACATGTATATATTTTCAATTATGGAACAATGGCTTTCTATAACTAAAGAGCCTCTTCAGGCCAAGTTGCTTGTTCAGGGTAGACTTTTCAAATAGTAATTCAGTAAAGGGAAACTGTCTATTATGATTGATGTAAAAATTCAAATATTACCAAAAGCAGTGAAATCCAAATGTGAAAACTCTTATAACACACATCATACTTTACATGATCTAGCAGGAAGAATCCACCTTGTCTTTTGGTACATGGTAGCATGAAGTCTGAACTGTAATACTTACCAGTATTTTTATATGACAGTGCTTGAGTTCTTCCTCTCCTGCCTTGGACTAATTTGTACTTTTCTGCATGTTACATTGCCAGCAGCTCTTACTATTTTACTCACATCAGTGTTTCTTGAATTTTGGACAGCATGGTGCAAGGTTACAGGACTTTACCAGTAAAGAAGTAGTGAACACGAAAGGTTTAATAATCCTTAAGGGTACCAAAGTGCTTACTACTGACTGAGAATAATCAGAAGAAAAATGAGGAAAAGACTACAGGGAGAAGTCTTCAAATGCGTGAAAGCTGCAGAGAGCGAAGAAATGCACTCATTTCTGCATCCACTGTGAATAGCTTAGCTTGTAGAAAGAAGGGCTCTAAGTTGGAGGTTGATAAGAGCTTTCTAATAGGAAAGGAACTGAAGCACTAGAAGAGACTGGGAAGGCTGCAGAATCTGTACTGTGCAGTGTTTTCAGGATAGTTTGGAAAAACATAATCCTTTAGACATGGTTTAGAGGTACCAAGGGGATGAACTGGGTGATATTGCAGCATCTTCACTGTTTCTATTTTGTATGACTACTGTAATGAATTTTAGAAAAATAATTAAAAAATGCATTTTTCACCATCTGACTGTTGTTATTGTTACACATGTAGGAAGAAGGAGAGACCTTGGATGTAACAGCAGTGATTAATGCGTGCACTCTGACAGAAGCTCGATATTTGCTTGATCACTTCCTCACGATGGGTATTAATAAGGTAACACATTAAGTGAAATGTGCATATGCCAGGACTATGCCATGTACCACGAACGGAGCTGTGCTGACATAAAGACTTAATGTGAATTTATACCTGTGGAAAGTGAGCCAGACAAAACAAAGCTGGTCAATACTACTGAGTCATGCGGTTCTCAGTGTGAAGGCCCTTGAGATCCTGTGTCCCCTTCAATCTGTTGCCTGTTTTTCAACCCCCAGTAGAGCCTACTTCATTACCTCATGATGTTCTTATAAGAGCACTAGCTTTTCATAATCAAATAAATAAAGTGCATCTATGTTTTTCAACAAGCTGCAGAATGCTCAGGTTTTTGTTTTGTTTGTTTGTGTGTTTTTTTTTAAAGACTGGCTCAGTCACTTCCTTAAAAATTATGGGCCTTTAAAATATATTGATGCCTGACATACTTTAGTTAGACTTCTACTTTTGAGTAGAGCAAGATGGGCTTTTTCGGAGAGCCTTAGGGAGCAGTATTTTCAAAAAAAGTATTTGGCAGTTTATAACCCTGTGCACACATGTATCATATACTCTTGCTGCTACTTTTCTTTCTGTTTGGAGGCCATACTCATTGTCATTGAATCAAATGAAAGAGTTCAGGGCTACTGAAATGGGTTTTGGGTCAGTTCCACTGACCAATTCTCTGTTCTCTTTTTGCATTTTTGATTCATTGCTATGCAGGTAACCAAAAAAGTTTGTATGTGGTTTTTGTTTGGGTTTTTTTGTTGGGGTTGTTTTTTTGGTTTGTTTTTAAAAGAAAATTCCCCCACTCACAGTAGCTTCTGCAAATTCAGTCTTTTGATTTTTTTTTTTTTTTTTCCAGCCCTTGGGTGGGTTGAATGGATATCAGATTCCTTGAAGCAGATTTAATATGAGAAGTGCTTCTGACTGACTTGGTTAACAATTTCTCCACACAATGGAACGTTTTATCATGATAAGGAGGCGTTTCTCCTCTTTCTGATAAGTAATTATCATGTAGAAAAACTGAAGGCACACTTTCATGCAAAATTTGTCATGTCTGATGTCTATTCTGTTGTTTGTTTCCAAATGCAAGATGTTTCTACTGATGCATTTAGTTCATGATAAAATCGGAATGTAATATGTAAGTCCAAAGTACTACACTTTTCTCAAGTGCTAGCATTCAGTCCACTGTTGTCCTACAAGTTCTTGAGAAGATGTGTTGTACCTTCATTTTTCCCTACTGTTTCTTCTGTTTGGAAACCATTTTCTGTAAATTTAATTTGCTACATTTTCTACAACGAATTCCCGCTAATCCATGGGTCTAAGGAAGCTCCCTTAGAATGGATTCTCTCTTAAGTTAGGCCATGAGATCTTTCAGCAGAAGCTGAAAGTTCATGGAGTGATTCTGCAGGAAAGATTACTGTTCTGGGGTTGGTGTGGGTTTGTTGTTTTGAGGTTTTGTTTTTTTTTTTTGTTCCCTGATGTTTTTTGTAAAGTATCACAGGTAATAATTAAAAAACAACAACAACAACAAAAAGTACTTATTTGTGAAAAATGGAGGTGTTGATTTTTCAGATGCTTGCTGCTCTTCAATGCAAAGAATCTATAAATTGTATTTGGGAGTCACACCCAACTTAGCTACTAGATGCATATTTTCAAGGCAGAGTCTGAGGAACACAAGTTAAAATGAATGCTTAATGAGTCCCTTTAAAATAAATAAATTTAAAAATTCAGATTCATACCTGATTTTTAGGATGTGAGGGGAAGGTTACAATGCACACATTGTTTGTGTTTGTAGCTTTTAAAGTTTTGGCAATTCTCATTTTGTAACAAGAGTTGTGATAATGCTTTTGTGATCTCTCTCTTCCCCCCTCCTCCCCAGGGTCTCCAAGCAGCTCAGAAAGAAGCTCAGATTAAAGTTCTTGAAGGACGCCTTAAGCAGACTGAAATTACTAGTGCTACTCAAAATCAACTGCTGTTTCATATGCTAAAAGAAAAAGCTGAGTTAAATCCTGAACTTGATGCTTTGCTGGGTCATGCTTTGCAAGGTAATTTTATCATCTTGTATTCTGAATAGTCAGCTGCATGTCATGTTTGCCTTTCATGCATGCTGTACTGGGCATTCTAGGCTATTTCTTTTCTGAATAGATGCTGTATTTTAACATCTTAAACTCTATTTCACAATTGATGTGCATGTATGTCATTTTTAAGTATGTGCCCTTGGCAGTGAAATGTTAAAAATAAAGAAGTTTTTTTATTATTGAGATTTTTTTAAATTCAAATAAACTACTTTTTGTTTTTACAAAAGACTATGCATTTACAATTTGGTATGATTTTAACTTCTGGATGTGAAATTCTAATTATGCAATCCTATTCAATCCCCATATGTTAGTGATTTTGAAAGTGGCATCATATGTCTCTTACGGCATCTATTCTACTTCTTATGAGATGATATTAAGAAAAATTTAGAATACATTTGGGTACTTTTGTTTTATTTCCTTTTATAAATGGATATGTTTTGATTGGAGTGTTGCTTTTGTTTCCTTGTTGCTGTTATTTACACAGACCTAGATAGCATACCGTTGGGTAAGTATGTTTAGCTTTCTGTGTACTGTACAGCTGCATGAGTTACTAATTCATTCATGTTCACTAACTCTGGTGCATCTTAGAATTTGTGAGTTTGTGAAGTTTGCATGAAGCATTCTGTAAATGTACTCATTATCAGAGCATTTCTTCCTTTCTGAAACCACCCATAGCCCTCAGGTTAGGTTTGTCAGATAAAAGTGAACACAGTAAGCAGAGCTGTATTTCAAATTTGTGACTTACTGCTTATGACCCTATAGTATGTTCAGACTACATAAAGCTTTTTCATGATATACTGCTGCTGTAGTTGTGACAAATTCTGCTCACCTTTAAGTCTGAAAAAAAGTAATTCCTAAGATGCAGGTCACTTTAACCTTTTGCAGATAGCTTATTTTGTTATCTAAATATTTTACAGAATGCAGACTATATCTCACTTTTTCAATTGGGTTTAATTATTTCACTGATTTTGAGCAGATGAGTCTGTTGTTGTTGCTTTTAAATGATTCCCAAATAAATGATGCTTTTTCTCCCCTCCTTTGCTTCTACCCACAAAATTAGCTATGTTTGAAACCTGAAAAAAATATTCCTGATGTCAGTAACAATTCCTTTTGTATTGCCTTGTGTTACTTCTAATCCCATTATGCTGTCCTGTGCTAGTTTGCATAGGCATTGGATACACTTTAAAAGCACAAGACTGCCTAAAAGAGTATAGATCATCATCTGGTGTAAACTGGTGAGAACTTTGCCAGCTTCCTGACAGGTGACACTGAAGATCTGTGCCATGGCATCTTGCTGCATATGGCCAGTATTTATTCAGGAACCTCAGTGGTTATTAATATCATAGTGTATCTAAACTAGATCCTCAATGTGTGTGCATGTGCGTGTGTTCACCCCTTTTGGAGTGAGAGCAATGCTTCTCCAGCCGGAAAGTTAGCATTGCGTTTGTTTAGCTCTGGACAGGCTTTTACTTATTAACAGCATCTGGAGCAGTGAAAAGAGACTTGTTAAATGCATTGAAACAGGAGCTCTATTATGACAATTTTTGTAGAGTACATCTCATTAAAGAAGCTTTTTTAACACTTTGCACGCATGAACAGATTTTTAAAATGCCTAAGCCACTCAGGATTGTGATAGCACTTTATAGGAAGAAAACTTCACTGTGGGTGTACCTTGGCTGAATATGTCACACTAACCTCAGTCCATGCTGAAATCCAAACTGTTGATAGTCTCTGTGTTGTAAACCATTAGTGGCTAAACATTTTGATCTGCAAGGAGTTCAAATGCTGTTGTAGTGAGGCTTTGAGGCTGGGCCTGCTAGCTGGTCAGCAAGGACTTTGTGGGTGCAGGGGCTCCCTGGTAACCTGATGTGATTCCCAGGGGTGGAAGTGTGGGTGGCAGCTGGTCCTGAGACCAACTTCACCAGGCTGCCTGACAGCTCAGTGGCAGTACCCAGCCAACCACATCCCAAGCAGAGGCATGGCACCTCTAGCATGCTTGTCATCAGCTGCTTGTGAACCACTCCCTTGATGCCTACTTTCAGCTTCAATATCTTCAAAAGTTCTTAGTCATTTGAATGTACTTGGCTTGAAGAACTTTGGGCATTCCCCAGTGTAGTTGGGCACCTGCATTCAAGCATAGACTTGAGAAAAGGGTTCAGTCTGCAGCAAAGCACACCACAGGTTTGGGTTTTGACCCTCAGAATGGGTTTTGAATGTGCACATACTTTGGATGAACTAGTTGCCATTCACTATCCTATCTGCTCTTATGAAAAGTTAACACGACCACAAAGTTGAATCCTGAAGTGTTGCTGGAGTGACTTCTTTCTGAAGAATTGTAGGAGCTGCTTTTCCTTCTCACCTGTAACATCTAGATGTTCATGGATGTGACTCACAGCCATGTATGTGCAGATCTTAAGAGGGCTGGTCAAACATCATCTCCCCTGGATGAACTGTGTTGGTGTACTGCACTGTACTGGTACTGTCCAGTTGCCTCTGCGTGAGGGTGAAGACAAGTCATCAGAAAACCTCTCCACTGTTCTTCAATCATTGATTTATTAGCAGTCATCTCTACTGCTCCTTGCAAGCAGTACTGCCTTTACTAACTTTATTGCTCCTTTCATCTCTTCTTGTTCAGAACTTCTTGCAGAATCTTGCTCTTCTTCCTCTTCTAATTTCTTTTTGTTGATTCTGCATGCTGCTTTCTACCTGGGGACTTCCTGCAGTCTTCCTGTGCTGGTTTGCAGACAAACTGAAGGAAAACATCAATACGCACCAGGTCACATGAGTGTGAGCCTACAAATAAAATCCCATCTTTTGTGGCCATCTCACACTTTCTACTTTGTTAGCTGTAAAAGCTCATCACGAGTCCTTTATGAGATGGGGATGAAGTCACATCACCTAATATGAATCTTATCTTTAAAAAAAAAAAGCATTTATTTTATTGACACTGCTTTTCTGCCGTGCTGGAAGGAGTAGTACTCTAGATCTCCTCTTCTGCAGAAGACATAGAATAATAACAATGCATATAGAAAAGATTTCATGTGGACTCAAATCCCGGATGAAACAAAAAAGAAAGTTCAGACTGCTATTCCTGTGACCCTGCTTTCTTTATAATATTGTTCTGTTTCTGATAGTTAAGGTTCCATTGCTAAAACTAATACATCAGTTGAGTTACCTCTGAAGCGCATTATTGATGTTGGTGCTCAACTGATGTATGGCTTTGACTTTTTCAGGAAATATTTTTAGATATAGCCTACACAAGAAGGCAGAATCTTCCTTTTCTTCATTCCTTCTCATAATTCAACTGGAAACTATAAATCCTTCCTCCCTTTCTCCAAAGCATGAACTTGCACTTAAAACATATACAGGACAAACCTATTTTAATATGGGTGCCAAACATATTGGTTCTATGCATTACAAATAGTATCTGCTTTCCTACAGAAATCAAGTAAATAAACCTGAAGTGTCTCTAACAAAGATGTAATGGAATTTCATGAGTATGTTAAAAAAAAAAAAAAAAAAAGGAACTTGTAGGAATGTATTACCTATGTCCTTAAATTATGCTTAATGTGTATTATTAGAGTAATAGGCAAGTTAGGGGATTTGGTTTCCCAACAGTTTGGAGTTGATTGTACGTATCCCCTGGACTGGTTGTCTGAGCTTAATGTTTTGCACTGTTTGCATGCAGACATGTTAGTCTGATGTTTGACAGTGTTAGTGTGTGACATGCATGCTGGTTTTGTCTTTTGTGAGCAGCTTTGTGTACCTATTTTACTTCAGGAGCATTTCTACTGAAATGCTCCATTTTACCATTAACTTCAATATAATTAATCTCTTCAGGAAGCAGTTCTAAAGTCTTAAATGGTGGCATCATCCTGTTTTGAAACCTGAATGTTTATATACTAATAAAGTGCTTACTTCTTGTCAGCCCAAATGGTGCCATTCTATATAAGCAGAGGCTGAGTCTCAGCTCACTAGCTAGTTAAAAATACAATTTTTTTTTCATTATAACCAGGCTGATTCTGTCTTAGAGCAAGAAAATAAAAAAAAAATAAATAAAAGAGGAGGAAGAGACATGCTTACTGTCAACTGATTTACATCCTGTCTCTTCCATGTCTTGCAGTTAATTACCTTTGCTTTATCTTCTTTCTTCCAGATTTCCTTCTAGAATTTATTTCTGGTTCTCTGTCATCCCTGTTGCTCTGCTACAATGAATAGAGGATCGCATTTAGCACAGCATGCCTAGGTGTATGATTTATTTAGATTATATGAAAAAAAAACAAACAACAAACCCCAAACTTAGAGATACCAGGAAAATTCAATGGGAACTGGTTAGCAAATAGTCAAGGTATTTTGAAAATCTCTGCCTCTCATATGCTGTTCATCTACATTCAACATTCTGAGATGTTTTGTATAGCACTTAAAACCTGCACGTCCTGTTGTAGATGGACAGACTAACGTTATTGTTTTGGAAACTTTCTAGAAAATTTGGAAGATAGTACTGATGAGGATGCCCCATTGCATAGTCCTGGGACAGAAGGAAGGTGAGCAATCTTTGTTAACCGGGAACTGGATCTGATTCTAGAAAAATTACTGTCATTTTCCTCTTTTTGTAATGCATCATATATCCATTAGAAGATACTTCTGACATTGTTTCATTCCACTTTGCCCACAATTTCACTAGAAAAAAGAATTGAATAACAATACACATTCTGCAGAAATATGACTATTTTCTTTCTAACTGTGGTGCAATTTTTCTTTCAGTTCATTATCTTCAGATCTTTTGAAGCTTTGTGGTGAAGTCAAACCCAAAAGTAAGGTAGGCTGTACAATGATGATAGTTCATACTTTAATGGCACCTTCTGGGGAATGCTCTTGCTTTTTGCTCTAGAGACATTACTGAACAAAGACAAGCAAAAGGTGAACTGACATACTGTTCGTGTGATTTGTATGTAATATGCTTTTGTCTGATACTCCTCTCTGAGAAGCAAGGATAAAAATGTACTTTCTCAATATTTTGTGGTTGAATGTTTACAGTTTCAGAAAGACATACATTCTTCCAATTACTAACACTCAAACTGGAGTAGATTTGCAGGTTAGTATTAGTTAGGCTGCAGTTTAATGTTAATGCTAGTGGGAACTGTGGACATGCTTATTGTTTGCAATTTGCTTCTGTGGTCATATAAATGTAAAGTTTATAAAATAAATCAAAGTTTGACCTCCAGGCTCGTAATTACAGTTAGCATTAGAGGAATATATCCAGGCTGCAGTTTAATATTAATGGCAGCAGGAACTAGAAATGTGCACTGATTGTGATTTTTGCTTCTGTGCTCACAGGAGCATAAACCAAGTTTGCAAAGTAAATAGAAGCTTAGCCTCCACTCTTCTAACTGTAATTGGCTTTGGAGGAATATATCTAGGATGGCTGTTGCATTATTGGTAACATTCATTGGCATGCAGCTCTTTGGGCAGGTAAACTGAATGGGTTTGGTCTGAAAATGTTGGCATTAAATAAACATGTCATTTTTGTGATGACTCAGTTCAGACTGGACCTTTCCCAGCGACCTTTCTTTCCCTGAAGAATATATTGTAATTTCACAGCATCATCACACCTAATGTGTATGATCAGCTTTTTTAAGAATGACAGTGATGCATAAAGCTTGATTACTTTATGAGGTTTTCTGTTGTTTTCAAATTGTGGAAATGCTGAGTGACTCTTAATTCATGTTGGCTTAAACTACTTTTGAAGTGGCATAAACTAAGCAAGAAGCAGAGGTTTTTATATCCAAAGAAGTATCAGTGTAAGAAGTCATATCAGTATAATTGTAGCTATTTAAATTCACCCTTTGCTTTATTTATCTCTGCTTTATAACATTTTATTTGGCTAAACCTTAGGAGAATAATATTGTACTCCTGTAATATTGATAGGCACTTGTAGCTGGTTGAAAGGATATCCTTGAAAAACAGTTGTCAAATCATTGTTTCATGCTGTTGAATTTGACTTGCCTCCTCTGAAGTCATCGCCAAAGGGTAGAGGAGAGCTCCTTGATTTAATTTCCAAAGGTAGTTGTCAAGTGAATTGAGGGGGATACTAATTACCAGCAGATAAGCTTAAATGTAGCACTTTTGACATGTACCACGAAATGTTTAAGTCACAACTTATTTTTTATTTGTCTTCAGGCCCGCCGGAGGACCACTACCCAGATGGAATTGCTATATGCAGACAGCAGTGATTTAGTCTCTGACGTTAGTGCTGCAGACTCTACTTTGGCTGGCCCTCTTGCATCAGTTGCAGAAACCCAAGAAAGTGGGGTGGTGGCTGATACAAATGATATTTCTGCTAGGGACAGAGAGTTTATTCCCCCACCATCTGGCTTACCTTCTAAGATAGGCAGCATGTAAGTTTGGCCATGCTGTACTAATTATCCTTTGCTTTCAAAAAATGCATGTTGCCAATTTCTTGTAATCTGTTATTTTAACTTTACAAAGGAGGTTGATACACTCAAAGCTTACTAAATAATACTGACAAAGCTCCTCCTTCTTTCTACCATCACCACTCTAGAAAGTATAAATGCACTGTTGTAAGTAATGTGTTTCTTACTGAAGATCTAAGTTCTGTTAAGTTGCTTTGTCAGAGTAAAGTTATTGTAGCCTTGTTTCTACGTAGTGGGAAAAATGCATCTAGTACCTTGGCTACTTTGCTTTATTAGCGCTATGGGAAATACACATTCTAGGCAGGTAGTGAGAATCTGCTTAGAACAGCAGAGAGAAAAAAACCAAACCACCCCAAAATCTTTATATAACATATAATAAGTGTATATGGTCCTGACTATTAGGTAAAATCTTTCTGTGAGTCATCTTGTGTGGACCACACTTAAAATGAAGAAGTCTGTACAATAGAGTGTGCAAGTATAAAGTTGAAACAAACACGTTCGAAATTATGAATCCTCAAAAATCCTTTCTGTTTGCAGGTCATACTTACCTGCAGAACAGTTTTACTAATTGAAATTATTACTTGATGCCAAATAGAACTAAAAATATTATTTTTGCTTTTTGTTTTGGGGCCAGCAGGTCTCTCACATGCACTCTCTTTTTCCTCCTTGCTCTTGCTGTTCTTTTTGTATCTATCTACCAATATCACCATTGGCTATCAGCCACTCACTGCTAGAAACCCTTTTCTTGGGTTTTCAGGTCCTAGGTACTAGCTCCTATATTGCACAAACTCACATGTAAATTGAGTGCGCTCGCCACATGCAGTGATAAAGAAAAACTGCGTCCCATAGCTATCTTCATGTACAGAGTCTGGAATTATGCATCTTTTACTATCAGTCTGTCCTATTTGCATAATATTTTTACAGCAGTCTCCATCTAATGCACACTTGCAATTTGTATTATTTTTACTATGTGTTTCTAGCATGTGCTTGAGGTGGCAGTCATGAACAGTAAAACACTGCTGACAGCAATTATTAACCCATGCTGATGGCTTCAGTGCATTTTACAAGTAGAACCTGCTTGGAAAGAACGCTCTTGGGGGTGAGGATAGGTGGAGAAACTCACTTATTTCAGCAGTTAGTGTGAGATCACTAGAGACTCTTGAAGCTTCAAGATTTAAATCATCAAGTGTTATGACCTGACATCCAAGACTCAGGTAATACCAACTTTTGCCTCACTCCATCTTGTAGAATATCCATTTATGAAAGTGAGCCAGGAACGAGGCAAAATAGGATTTTCCCAAAACTTTTGCGTTCTGCAAACATTAGTTACGCACTGTCAGTAAATCAATTCAATCAGCAGTAGACCCCACATATATTTAGTTTTGTTATTGATCATGTTTTAGCAGATAAGTGATCAAAAATTCCCATAATCAGTCTGCAGTGACTTCCTCACTGTAACTGAGATGTTTTTTCAAAACTAGAATTCAGTATACTTTATATAGTATTGCTATTTTTGCTGGTCATTGTTGAAAGGTTTTTTGTGAGCGATCTGGCCTTCTTATATGGACCTGTGGTGCCATCATATCTCTTGTAATAAAATACATGCTTCTGGAGCAGTGTGGTCTTAATCTGCAGTAAATATTATCTCCCTTGTGCCACTTTAAGTAGCATTCAGGGATTTGAAGCAGTAACAGTGATCCAAAGCATGCAATTCTCTGGAAGCAACAAAAATTAATTATATGGCGAAGTGCAAATTTAGGTGTCTGCATATGTACAGACTGCTCCACTCTGGAAACTCCTCAGTTTTCTCAGATCTGTGGTGATTCAGAGACACCTAAATGTATGTGGGCAACAGTTAGTTTGGTTGGAATTCTATTTACAAGGATGGCTAGTGCTGTTGGCCTTTGATATGCTTAACTCACCTACAGCAGTCTCCTCAGAAAAGAGTGATCTCCTGTAGGTCTTGTGCCAGCTCTATTCAGATGTCTGATATCCTAGGAAATCTAAAAGGGCACTGGAAACCTGTAATGAGGTGTGTGTCTTGCTCCTTTTCATTCAGGTCACTGACATCATGCACCTGGTTTTTACATCTATGCTTACAACGTTCATTCATTTTTGTAATACCTGCATTTCCAGGCTTTCAAAAAGAATGATCTTTACACCTTCTTCTGAGAATGTGCCCCTGTGGAGTCAAAGATGGAAGACTCAAGGGGCAGGTAGAGAGTGCACAAGAGGGAGCTGGCTCCATGTCTCAGTATGCAGAATGCTGGTGTGAGGCAGAGGAGCTTGAGTTCTAGTTTCTGGTGTGGTTTATTTAATCTAGTAGCTGCACAGTGGACACGTAGGCAGCCATGGCAGCGGAGACTAGAACCCAAGTTTATCATCCTTGCTTAAACATCTAGCTATTGGGCTGATCCTAGGATTTGCCTTGTGACCCCAGAATTTTTGCATTCCCGAATGTATACTAGTCCAGTGTAAAGAGAGGGAGGGAATCTATCCTGTTCCACCTTTTTTTATGTCCTTTGCAGAGCATGCCTAGAGATAAGGAAGCCCTGCAGAGAAATGGGTGCTCTAGCCTTGAGGAGAGAATTGTACCCACCTTCCTCTTCTTTTTGTGTACTCTGACTGCTAGGATCTTATGCAAAGCCAGACAGGTTATCACTTGTCCTCCTTGTCCTGTCTTGTGAAGACCCTGGCGGACCCCTAGGGTCTGCATGCAACTCTTGGCACTAGGTCCTACAGGTAGGACCTTCACCTTTTAATTAGGGCTTGTTCAGGGTGCATGTGATCGCTTGAGACAGTCAATCTCAGCTACTTGACTCCAGTAGCTGTTCGTGGTTGTGCTTTCCTTGGTCAATCATGTTATTCTGCATGCCAGTCTCCAGATGGGTTTTATATAGCACAGGGAAACTGCTGCAGCTTTTCTCGTGTAGCTAGTTCGCAGTGATGTAGATCCGGAGCCTGTAGAGCTCTGAGATGAGGTGCTGGTAACAGTGTCGGGCAGGTGGCCTGACTGGACTTTGCTTAATAAAGTTCTGTGTGTGTCACAAAAGCACTTTCAGAATCTGCTTTCTCTCTTTTAGTGAGTGTTTCTGGTCCTTATATTCATAGAACAACTTCTAAACACATGGGAAAAAAAAAAAAAGATAAAGTGAAGTCAATGCTGCTCTTTTGATTGCTCAGCTAGTGAGAAACAGGAGTTCATAAGAGTGGAGACAATCCAGATTTTTTTTTTTTTTTTTAATCTAACTGTGGTCAAATGATGACATTTGGATGTCAGCATTAATATTGCAGTCTTGATCTTTGCTCGTTTTAATGGAGAGCAAAAGGCTGGAAGAAAGACCACAGTGACTGTGAACTGGAATTATTTCAGAGCAAGAACTAGAAAGACAAAGGAGGAATAGGAAGATGGGAAGGAAGAACAAAGATAAGCAATGTTATAATAGTTAGGTGGACAATGGGAAATAATCTTTCTCAGTTCATAATTTTGAATTTGATATTGAAATATGAATGTGTTTAATGCAAAGTGTAATTCGTACATAAGGGTCACTGTGATTTCTCTGTTCTTCACGTCTGTAAGTGGTCCATTGTAAATGAAAGTTGTGGAATCTGAAATTTTAGGTCTTAGACCTTCCATCCTCTCTGTGGTCTTAATTTGAGATGCATATTCTGCTGTATTTCTTTCAGTTGGTCCTTTTTATTATTCAATTAGTACATCTCCTTTGCATATTCAGTATCTGGCTCTTCATATGTTGATGAAATGTGAAAGTTAATAAACTGGGTGTATTTTTATATTAAAATGTGAGAACAAATGTAGAGTCCATAGATTCAAGAGAGATAATAATAGATTAAGCACATTCTGCAGTTTGAAAGTATGTGGGAGAATGAAAGCAAGAAAGAAAAACAAGAAAAGAAAGAGAAAGAAAGAAAGAAAAGCAACTTTGTAAAGAGTCTTAAAGTAAGATAATGATTCCTCTCGCTTTAGTTCTAGACAGACATCTCTGTCAGAGAAGAAGATACCTGAGCCTTCACCTTTAGCAAAGAGAAAAGCCTATGAGAAAGCAATGGAAAAGACAAAGGCAAAAGAACAAAAACTGTAAGAATCGTTAAAATTTATATTCTTTGAAATAATTTAAACATTGGGTGTATTTTCTTGAAAAATAAATCTGTATTTTTCTATTTCTTTAATTCTAGGAAAGTTTATATTGTTGGCAGTGAAATTATTCACTGCTGAACTTCCGTGTGTGAGTTTTTTCCAGAGTATTATTTGTACAAAACAACTCAGGAGCAGAGCGCTGAGCAAATGTCTGCAGCATTTGCCAATGACTTTTTTTTTTTTAAATGGAAGTCATCAATTTCTCTAATAAAATGCAGCTTTATAACAATTTCTTCATTTTACATACATGTATTTTCTGCGTGGAGCTTCACTGTTAGCATGCCAAGTTTGAACATTATGCCACCTTGCACTCTGCAGCTGTTTGTAGTCTTAAGTTTATTACCGTCTCTGGGAAACATCTGTAGCTAGCTGTATAATTTTATTTATTTGCTTAAGAAAAGAGCATCTAACATTTGAGGCATGTTGCATTTAACTTCTCTAACCCATTCATAACCTATTAAAGAAGATGTTCTTTTTTTCTTGTAGCTCAGATTCTGGAGCCCCAGAGCCTAGTCTGTCACCTCCTACTTCCCCACCAAGCCGGCCCCGTAATGAAATGAATGTTTTTAGTCGTCTTACTGTTTCTCAGGGAAACACATCAGTTCAGCAGGATAAGTAAGTCACAGAGGGAAGCCTCAGCCCCCCAACCAGGGAATTGCAAAGTGCACTTAGTGTAGTATCTGTTAGATATTTTGCTCCTCTCCTGCTAGACAGGAGGAGACATTTTTCATGTTTTCATGTAGCTTTCAAAGAAAATATTTTAAACTTCACAGAACCATTGTAAAAAATCAAGAAAAGCAATTTCCTGCTGAACCTTGTTTCCTCTTTTCTAGGCTATGTCTGGTATTTGTAGTTTTAAACCCAAAATAGAAAAGAATGGTAGAAATCTTAGATGTATGTGTATTTCTGCGTGTGTTTACGCTTGAAAGTAGGTTTTAGCTGACAATTTAGGAAATAATGCTTTTGACAGTTATTCGGTTACTCCAGCGTTGCTCCAAGTGCTGTCACAACAGCACCCCGCAGGATCGGATGTTGAAATGGCTAGAACACATGAGAGATTATCCAAATTATTGAATAGACTGACTTTAGGAGGTGATCTGGAGGAGCAGATGATATTCTTGTTTAGAAGCAGTAGAGCTCAGTTTCCTGGCACGTTAGGCATCTCTTTCTGTAGGAGCCGCACTCCAAATTGCAGTGGACTTGAGTGGGATCTTTATTGCAGGTTTCAGTACTGACACTAGTGCCATGCAACGCTTATCAACTGCAGCTCAAACTTAGGGTAAACCTATAGCTCTGACTGTAGCAAGACAAGAAATTGCTCTTGTCTGTTTACACTATTGTTTTTTTTACAAAACTTTGAGGTTTTTTCAGTGGTCTACAGAGTCACTACGTACCAAGCAGTAGCTTGCAAGTCTTTTGGTAGTTTAACTGTGCTTGTAACTTCTTTAGCTCAGCTATGTTACCTTTATCTTATTGCTAACTCCCACCTAACACTTTTTGTTTTCTCTGGACTGACTTTGAAGTCAAACTGAAACTGCTGAATCCGATCTGAGTTGAAAATGAAGGACATTTAAGACATACTGCAAATGTTCATACATCCGGGGGGATTATTTTTTTCTTGTGTGTTTTCTTTCCTTTTTTTATTTTATTTTTAAACGTTTTTGAAAATGAGAGGTGAAGGATTTTGAATTTAGGATCATTTGTAAATTGCTCTTCTTATTTTAGTGAGCTATCAATATGCTTAATACTTATACTTTTATAATTAACATTTTACCTGTTTCTTTTACACTATATATATTATACAATAGGCATTGATGTTCAGAACACTTTTTTCCTTTTCATATTTTCAACAAGCACTATGTTACAGAGGTTAAATGATGCATCCATCTTCTCCTTTTACTTTGTTGCCTTTATTGTAAGAAAATGTTTGGGAAGTAAGAAATGGCTCAGCTGGTGTTACGCAGCTTCTTGGGCTGAGACAGTCTACCAATGTAACTTACTGCTGAAAGTGGTATTTTAAGATTATTATTCTGCTCCCCCCCAATATTATCACGGTTTTAAGGTATACCCTGAGCAATGCTGCATACTGTATGTGGATTTGCATTGCTTTTCTGAATCGGCCATGCTGTTGTTTGTTCTTCTCATATGGAGGCTTTACTTTGCTGATACCTATATTCTTTCTCCTCACAATTCCATCACTGTTGATTGTAGGTCTGATGAAAGTGATTCCTCTCTGTCGGAGGTACACAGGTACTCTCTCTTTCTCTTTTCTGTTTTCTTGGCATCTCTCACTGAAGTTATTCCAGTTCTTAGGAAATTTCATTTTGCTGCATGAATTTTCCTGATGCTTCTGCACTGTATCTCTTTTGGTTTTACCAGAAGTTTAAAAATCTGAAATTTTGGTCAAGCATGTCTCCCCCTCTCTTTTTTTAGGGTGTTCTTTACTGTTGTTGAGCATGTCAGGTTTTTTCTTTTTAAATTAAGTACGATATAAACCTTTCCTTAGGCATATTTTTTCTTTCTTTAAAAAAAGAGGAACAGACATTTTCTTAGGTTTTATATGCTTCTCTCTCTTTTTGTTTTTCTTGTTCAGTTGTATGCTTTGGTTACTAAAAATTAAATCCCAGTGTAAATAAAAATGAGTAGATTTTTTTATTAAGTTTCTGACAGAATGCACAGTGGCTTAAGAGATGAAAGAAATGTCCCCACTTGTGTTCATAAGATGGGGTTTAGGATTTTGGTACTCAGTGAAAAATTAGTTTATCAAGAGAAGGGCAGTCAAAGGGCTAATAATAGCGTGACGGTGGCTTTGGTCATTGTAGCAGTTGTAGCATTTTTTGTCTGTAGATTTCAGAGCACTGCACATAGGTAGATAAATAGCTCCAGGATATGCATTTTACACGCCTTGTCAAGGGGAAGAGTGGGTGAGAACAGCAGTAGGAATAACTCAGGCTAGAGGCAACATGATCCACTGGGGAATACTACAGAGAAAACCATATCAGTTTTGTGTGGCATTAGAAAACAAAAGCATAGAGACCTAAATTAATAATAATAATAAAGTAAATACTTCCTGTATTCTTGAAAACATAAAAAGATGTAGATTGAAAGGTGAATGCCTTTCCAAAATGAGGAAGTTAATGTCAAACAATTTAAGGCAATATTAATATTAGTAAAACCTATAAAAAGATTGTGGAGGAGTAATGAATTACATGAATGAAGATGTCCTGAGCAGTAAAAATGTATAAAATAATACTTTCCAAGACTGTACTAGAAAAAACAGATAACTGTCACAATGTTAGATAGTATCAGGAAGGACTTTATCATTCTTGTAGTAAGCTTCTGGGCAATGCTATGGAATTTTTACATTTTCCTAAAGCATCTGATGCTCTTTTTGTGAGATAGGACTATGGTTTAGTTCCTTTTTCTCACAGTTATGTGCGTAATCCCCAGAAAAGCATGACAGTCAGTCTTAGCTGCAAGCTCGTCAGGTCACAGCTGACCATTGTGCTGCATGTTTGTGGGCATTATCCTGAGGCTTTTCTACACAGAAATCAATGGGGTTCACGTGTGTGTGCAGTTGTATGCATGGGATTTTAGTCTGCTAATAACTTTTGTTTGGCGATGAACTGTGGTATTTTCTTTTTCAGGCTGAGTTACAGTATTTTGGCATCACCACAGAACTAGCTACAAATCCACAGAAAGATTCCTCTGGGGTATCTGTACTCCAACCATAGTCCTTTTAGCTATTTGAGTACAAGCGTGGTGTTGGGTACAGGGTGCAGCAGGAACCTTCCTCAGGCACCCAAGTTAGCAGCAGTTCTCCAGGCCTGCCTGTAGAAGGCAGTTGATGTGAAATGCCTGCTGAGTTTGGAACTGGCAGTGTACTTGCTCCAGTTTTCAGACGTGCCATTTAGACTAAGATGTCTTTATGCAATTTGCAGTTTTAAGGTTGGTCATATGAATCCAGGAACTTTAAGCAGCCTGGTTCTTTTAGCATTATGCAGACATTCCCATATATCAAATACTCAGCGTCTTGTCTTTTTCATGTTTGGTTTTGTTTATGATTTCCTTTAACTGATAGTCCACAGTTGACAATTGTTGAAGCTAAACAGTAAAAATCCTTACATAGCTTATGAAAGGCATTCAGCTGTTCTACACATGTAGGAAAACTAGATTGGCTTTTTCCCTACATTTAAGTAAACTGATTTGATTTGTGTCTATTACTATACCCAACTCACATTCTCTTTTTTTATTTAGGGGGATAATTAACCCATTCCCTGCTTCAAAATGCATCAGATCATCCCCGCTTCAGTGTATCTATACAGCTGAAGGACATGCCAAGGCTGTACTTTGTGTTGATGCAACTGATGATCTTCTCTTCACTGGATCTAAAGGTTAGGAAAACTTCATGCATCTGTGCTGCCTGCAGAGACTGCTGGACAACTTGGAGTATTGTGAAATTCTCAGTTTGTGCTTAGTGCCGTTAACACACTAGAAAATTGTGAGGATCCATTTTGCAGCATAAACTGAAGAAGGATTTATAGTAACTGTCTACCGGCTTTTAATTCCAATGGCTAGTGTTTGGCTTTTTATTTCCAGTGGAAAAAGTAAATCTCAAGAATAACATTCACTTTCGTTGAGTGATGTGATGGAACCGATCAAGGTAACATGCGCACACGTGACATGCAGTGCAAGTAGCCTCAGCGTAGGGGTAGAGATGGAAATAGCACATCTTTGGCTGTGCTACCTACAAAGTTCAAATAGATTCTTCCTGCCATAGTTGATTCTTTGACCAGAGCTAGGGCCCTTTTCTGTTTCTCCTGTGCACTTTGTCCTGTCCTTGTAGGTGTAAGAGTTGTATGGCTGTTGTAGGAGGGACTAGATCTAGTAGTCAATAAATTTGCTACTGGATGGTGCGGCTGCTCTATGAATTCTTCAAGCTGGTAGAAATAGAGTTTTAGAAGAAAGGTACAGTTTCTGTGGCTATTCTAATACTTGGCTGTTCAAAAATACCAAAACATGTTCTTAGAGGGAATTGGCAAACTTTTGGTGTAATAAGTTTTTTAAGTCAATGTTTTAGCATTTGTGCAAGAGTGAAAAAGGACGTATTTTAGGTTTCTGTAAATGTTGTTTGGTTAATTTGTATTGAGATTTCAGATTTAGTGGCTATGTGGAAAAAAAAATTAAGGCTTTTAAACTTCTTTTAAATTTTGCATCTGAATTGTATTCTGAAGGGTTTGTTTGTTATTTAACACACAGGTGCTGGAAGATGTAAATATTTGCTCTTTCTTGTCATATGCTAGCTTCCCATATTTATGGAAGATTTTTTTTCCTGTATGTATTTTTGGAGGGGTAAACTTTACAAAGTGTACTTGTACTCAAGAGTACAAGAGTGTAGACAGCAGTTTAATTAAAGTTAAATCTTTTGGAAATTGTTGCTGAAGCAGAAAGCCTCAGCTCGCTGACAGCCATAACACTAGCAGACAGTGCCAATTCAGGAATGCCAATAAGTTTTCAGGTGCATTGCGGATATTGGGCTCTGGTCTTGATAGCTGGCATTTTTAAAGTGGCTGATGAGTTTTGGTATACTTAACTTCCTCATACGCTTATAAACACTGCCTACCACTTAAAGTTTTCTCTTCATCCTCCCAGTACTTACTCCAGTAAAAAAAGTACTTCTAAAATATATGGAGTGATATGGTACAACAATGAGAATTTCATGTGTGGACTCCATTTGTGCTACAAAAGTCTTGAAAACTTCTAGGCACCTGGGCCTTTAGTACACAAAAAGTTGCAGTATTTAAATTCCTTTGCTCCTGACTGAAAACTGTGAATGAAGCACTTACGCTGAGATTTTCAGAGGCTCCCAAAGCACCAAATTGTTTGGATTGCTTCTTGCCTTTGTAATTTTGTTGTGGCAGTCAGACCTGTCATACTGAGGCTCAAAGCCCCTCCTGAACTATGTTCTTGATGAAGAATCCTTGAATTAAAAATTGAGTAGTAGTCTTGATCTGTCATCATCCAAACTTTACAGCCTCCAAACTGTTTGACAGTTTGGGGTTGGCATGGGATTTTATTATTTTAAAATGTTATGGGAGCTAATACGTGCATCTTCAACATGACATTTAATAACTAATCTTGCTTAGTTTTGATGATGGTAGATATGCCCATGTGTACTCTACAAAACAGATTAATTAAATAGGTCTTTAAAAGTGCCTACCAAAATGGAGGGTTATATATGAGTGCAAATGAATGTATGGATTTTTTTTAAATTAATTGAGTTCTAGAAACACATGATTTTGGTGGTGTTTCTTTGGTGGCTTTTTGTTTAAAATTTTTTTTTATTTTTTTTTCCTCTTTTTGCTTGTCTTAGATCGTACCTGTAAAGTCTGGAATCTGGTAACTGGACAAGAGATCATGTCTCTGGGGGGTCATCCGAATAACGTTGTTTCTATAAAGTATTGCAACTACACTAGCCTGGTCTTCACAGTCTCGACCTCCTATATCAAGGTGTGGGACATCAGAGATTCTGCTAAGTGTATTCGGACGTTGACGTAAGTATGCTAAACCTCCAATGCTAAGAGTTTAAATGAATCTTACTTTTAGATTTAAAAAAAAAAATAGATTCAATAGTACAGCACAGTGCAATTTAAGTACACTGGGGCTGAAGGCTTTCTTTACATGTTCAGGCTAAGTCTGTAGGGCGTTGGTAATATATGGAAACACAAAACAATTTGCATTCATGCCCACAGGGTTTTATCAAATGTTCAGTATTCATAATTGGGTTATTATGAATACATAATAAGGGAGTTTGTTTTCTTTTATTTTTCTTTATTTTTTTATTCTCCTCCCTCCCTGTACTCAGGTCTTCGGGCCAGGCAATGCCTGGTGATGTGTGTTCAGGAAGTACTAACAGAACAGTCACTATCCCAGCTGGAGAGAACCAGATCAATCAAATTGCACTAAATTCAACTGGCACATTCCTCTATGCGGCTGCTGGAAACTCAGTGAGGATGTGGGACCTGAAAAGGTACTGAACACCAGCAGAAGAGAATGTTCTTTAGGTGGTTACATGTGCATATGAAACAAAGTCAATGAAGTGTTCCCTGTTTATGGTAATGTCTGTAACCTGGGCAAAATACGGTCAAAATATGGATCAACTAATCCATGCTGTGGTGGTTACTAAAATAACGGAGGGGCTTATGATGTCCTAGTGTATTAAGGTTATGGTGAATCGTTTCAGTAAAAATGATTGGAAAAATCATAGACTAGTTTGAGTTGGAAGGGATATTTAAAGGTGATCTAGTTCCAACTGCCCTGCCATGGGGACCAGGTTGCTCAAAGCCCCATCCAACCTGGCCTTGAACACTTCTAGGGAGGGGGCATCCACAACCTCTCTGGGCAACCTGTTCCAGTGCCTCACCACACTCATTCTAAAACAACTTCTTCCTTAGATCTAGTCTGAATCTACCCTCCTTCAGTTTAAAACCATTACCCCTTGTCCTATCATTACAGGCCCTACTAAAAAGTCTGTCTCCATCTCTTTTTATAAGTCCCCTTTAAGTATTGAAAGTACAAACACAGGAAAGGAAAAAGGACAAAACACACTGAAAGGAAAACCACAAGGTTTTGTTTAAGACAGGCGCTATATAATAGACTCTTATAAGGTGACAGATGCATGAATCCTGACTAGTAATTGTAGTAGATGAGATGAAAGCCAACTGATGTAATGTAATATAACATGGGTCTGTGACAGCCACACCGTAATGGCAGTTTTCCAAACAAAACCCACACCCAAAGAGTGCGTTCAAAATAGAGAATACTTTGATGGATCTGATTTGTCTTTACTTTAACACTTTTTTATTCTTATTTTACATAAATAGAAACTTTTGTTTACATTTAACATAGATTGAACATTTACACATGGATATGAGCAATGGAGTATATGTAACCAGGGAAAGAATATTGATGACATGGGGAAAATTAAAAGATCCATTCTGGTAGAAACTGTGCTATAGATTGTGTTTGATAGATGAAAAAAAAATAACGAATCCTCATTTCTTCTCTTATTCTTGAAGATTTCAGTCTACAGGAAAGCTAACTGGTCACCAGGGTCCTGTTATGTGCCTTACTGTAGATCGAATTTCCAATGGACAAGATCTTATTGTTACTGGTTCAAAGGATCATTATATAAAGGTAAATTGTTAGTATTAGCTTAATTTTTTTTTTCAACTCTTCACATCAGCATGGGATGCAGACTTCAGCAGAAGTGACTCACATCTCTCTATCTGAAACGTGATAGCCAAGATGGAAATTATTTCAGCACTTACAGATTATGAATGATGCTCAATCTTAATAAATGCTTATTACTTCAGTGCTATTTTTATTTGGATGGTTGTCTGTAGTTAAACTGTTTCTTCATCCCCAGTAAGGTGTACATGAAGTCTTGGAGAAATATTCATAACACCTACTCTTAAGTAACATTTAATTCTTGAAAGCTTATCAAGTCAGTGCCTCTGTTTTGGAGCACAGACCTAATTGCCTCAGCAGAGACACTCTGTGTGCTCCACACAGGAGAGAGTTGGGGTTCTGGCCCAGGCTCTCGCTTAAGTGTTACCTGAGTTCTGGAGTGAGGAAGCAGAGAGGGATCAGCGCATCTCAGCTGAGGTGCCCAGTCTATTTGGTGTAGTCATTAGCACGCAGGTTGCTCTGTATGGTGTTCAAAGCAGAGCCAGTGGTGTTAGGATATTTTCCTGCTTCTTGGCATTGTGATTAATTTGCTCAAGATAGGGATTCTGGTTTTTTTTGGAGGGGTGTCAGTCAGGAGTTTTTTTGGTTGGTTTGGTTGTGGGTGGTTTTTTTTTTTTCTTCTTATTTCTTTTTTGGGCCCACCTCAGCCAGGGGGTATTTGAACCTACTAGCTCCTGTTTCTTAGGACTATGCCCAAACCACTAGACTACAAGAAGTATACATCGTCTTCCCTGTAAAATTGACCCTCACACTGCAAAGAACATGTGATTCGTGAGGCCAAAGAGAGAACGAGCAAGATACTTAAGCTTGTTTTGAGGGGGTATCCTTCGTTCTGGTCTTTACACTCACGCACTGGAAAAAGGGTATAAGCACATCTGGGAGGGGAGCAGGAGCAAGTACCCGAGTGAGCATTCTCACTGAGCCGGGCTTTCTCTTGTTGACATTATCCTGGAATTCTTGGACGCTTGGCTGCGCACTGGCCCAGCCTCAGCAGACTGCCTGGGAGGTGGGTGCATAGCTTGACGGTTTGCCCATGGGTTTGAATCCCATCAGCAGTCCCTGTGGTTAGAGGCCAGAGGATTCTTAGGCAGCAGGGCCACAGAGACACACTCTAATAACTACTTCTCTGCACAGTTCAGAATATTGGGTTGGTTAAGAGCTGCCATCCTGGCGCAGTGATGAGTGTAGGACTTCAGTGGGGACAACAGGATGTGATCACGAAATGCAGGTTTGTTGTGCTTCCAACTCATGTGACAAGCAAGGCGGTGGAAGGGCTTTTGGAAAACAGAGCTGTCAACAGTCAGAGAAGTTTATCTGCTATTCTTGTGTGCTCCCTGGCTGTGGATGGGCTGTGTAAATCCTTATGAGGCTGCCTGCTTCTTGACTTACACCACTAGAATATCCGGGCATATTTTGGCCATGTGTATGGGCTGCAGAGGCATGGGTGCTCTGCAAGGTGAATGTGTCCAAGACAATTTGAAGAGTACAAATGATCTGTATGTGCATGGTCAGTGCAGCAGTTAGGGAATTCTCAGTGCGTCTCCATGTGGGTAGATCCACTGGGAGTAGTACGTCTGGTCACAGATACTGCTTTCCCCTGCCTCAGGAAACTACTGTCTTGTCTACTGAGCCAGGAATGTTAGTCACCTCTAAGTGCCTATCATTGAACTTTTTTGTTACAACTGGAACTGATGCATGTTAATTGAATGCGGTAACTTTTGAAATACCTTTACATCACTTAAGGTATTCTTTTACACTACCAAGCTGTCCATATTTTTACTGCCGACCTTATTAATTTTAAAAGGTCAATGAAGAGCAAATAATAGGGGATGAAGTCTGACATTTGATTGTGAAACAGAGGTAGTGTTTTAAAAAGCTACAGCTCATCTGTTCCTGCTCAGCTCAGTCTAACTGTGAGTTCTGGCTTGCTACAATGCAAGATGAAACAGGATTGCTTACATTGCTGCTCTGGGGACAAAGAGCTGATGGGGTTGATCATGCCTTAAATTGTTAAAATAGCCTTATTTAAAGAATCTGCTTTAAGACACCATTCTTGGAGCGCAGGCAAGGAGAGAGGTGTGTCTAGTCCATGGAAAGCATTAGCATGTAATGGTGTGTTACCCTTGCCAAAACACCTTGTCCAGAACAATATATTAATGCCTCTTCTTGCAGCTGCCTGTACAATTCTCCCAGTGTGAGTCATGTTTCCCGTACTGACTCATGAGCTTTGTTTCTCTAGCCCACCACACAGTACATACAGCCTCTTCCATGTGAAGGTACTGTCTATTTCATAACCAAGTAGTAGCACTTTCCTGAAGTCAGTGAAGCATTCCTGCTTCAGGCAAGAGGTAGAAGAGGAGAAAGGAGTTGTTCTGGTAGATAAATTCTGTCAAATACACATCATGATACAGTGGCCGGTAATAAGACTTTCCAAGTTTTTCCCCTGAAGTTATTCACTGCATGTCTTCCAAGCTGTTTAGATGACAGATAATTTTGCTTAACGTATTTGGTAATTTATTTATATATTTTAGATGTTTGATGTGACTGAAGGGGCTCTTGGAAGTGTAAGTCCTACACACAATTTTGAACCTCCTCATTATGACGGCATTGAAGCACTTGCTATTATGGGAGACAACCTTTTTAGTGGATCCAGAGACAATGGAATTAAGAAATGGGATTTGACTCAAAAAGACCTTCTTCAGGTAATGGAAAAAGTCATGCGGCTAATGTGACAGTCATGCTGTAGAACTGTTTTCAGGCTGTGTAAATGTTCAGGCTCAAACTATGACTATTCACTTAGATACTGATG
Source organism: Aramus guarauna (assembly GCA_013400195.1). Classification (NCBI taxonomy): domain Eukaryota; kingdom Metazoa; phylum Chordata; class Aves; order Gruiformes; family Aramidae; genus Aramus; species Aramus guarauna. Next base: position 1,421,979 of record VXBL01002370.1, on the reverse strand, counting down.
TTTTTAACAGACAAGGCACAGAGCACCAACTAAGAAAGAAATCGATAATGTACTTGATCTTTACACTAGGAACACAGTTGCTTTCCAGTCCACGTCAGGAAATTCTGAAGTGGTTAGCCCTTTATTTTGGCTCTGAGTATGTGGTTTGGTTTTTGGTGATTTTTGGGTTGTTTATTTTTTTTGCTTTGGAATGCAGGCAGCACTTCCCTCCTCTATGATTGGAACCATTGGCTGTCATCCTTGTCATTGACAGGTTGCTAAATTTTTGACTGGGAACTCATTAATGACAAACAATGCCTTAGATCAGGCTACAGAACATTTTCTTATGAAGAAGGCTTACCACCTACCTCGCTCCACCTGGTCTTTTTTCTAAAAAGCTTTCTCTTTAGATCTCCATTCGTCTTGTTATACAATGCATATGTTATTTAATGTATACAACACACACATAATAATCTGCTTGCGGTTAGAACATATTTGGTGTAAGTCTTTATTGTTTAAAAAAAAAAAGGGGGGAGGAGGGAAGCAAAGGGGACTTCAAATCCAGGGAAACTTTGAAGTTCATTGTAATTTGTCTGACATTGAGAAATCTGATTTTTGGCTACTTGCTATAAGCCAGTCTCTTTTAGGTCTTATGAGAGGTTGTTGAGGTAGAGATACAATTATTGAAGTTGAGACTGTGCGAGAAATGGAAAGCAGAAAGATGCCAGAAGATAGTGCTGGTTTTGCAAAAGTTTGGTTAGATACAAATAATTAATAATTTTTGGAGAGAGGAGGAGCACATCTTATGCGCACTTAATGTGCAGACTGATAGCAAGGAAACAAATAGAATATTAAAGCTTTTGGGCATGAGAGAATAATGGACTGTTCACCTTAAGAAAAAAATTTCTATATGGGCATATTTAATATTCCATAAATACACAATCTTTCTTGACCTTATAAAATTGTCCAATTAGGTGCCAGTTTCTTTTAGAATACTAGTAAGACTTCACAGTTAAAATAAGGATTCAGAAATTCAGCTTCTTACAGAAAATCTTCACTTGGCCATATTGGGACGTCGACCCTCATATCTGGCTGTCTAGGGAAACTTCCTAAGCAGCTTGTTAGCAAAAACAGGAGGACCGCAGGAACAGGAAAGATTTCGTATTCTCAGGATGACTTTATTAAAGTTGTAAGAAGTGTCTTCACTCTTGCATTTTAGGCTCATTAAAATGTTATGCAATGTGCATTTTTACTGTTGCAATTAATTTAATGTCAGCAAGAATACATGGGCAGGAGTGAAGCAGTATGTAACGTTGTTTCTTATTTTCCTTTCGGTATGTGTGCATCTAATAATTTGTGTACTTCATGTTCCTGTTTGTTGGTTTTAAAAGCAGAACTTAATAAAAATGATCTCACAATTCCTACTTTTTTATTTTTATAAAATATTGTGTGAGGTGAGACTAAAGCATTTGACAGAACTATAAATGTTATTCACTGTCTCTTTAGGGAATGAAGAAAAGTGCTGTTACTTTTACTAATCATGGGGTGATTCAGGATGAAAGGGCCCACTGGAGGTCACACAGCGTGAAGTTGGCCCGCTGATCCAAGCAAGGCCAACTTTGTTGTCAGGTCTGGTTCCTCAAGGCCTTGCCCAGCTGAGTTTTCAAAATCTCCAAGGTCACAGATCACACAGCTGCTCTGGGTGACCCACTGCAATCCTTAAACTACTCTTGCACGAATTTCCCCCCCTCCCCTATATCCAGTCAGAATTTCTATTGCTGCTACTTTCTTTTGGTGTGTTCACTGACTGTTTTAGGTGAAGGGTAAAAAAACCAACCCCACCCTGGAAACAGAGCTGAGCTTTGAAGTATAAGTGCCTACATTTCAACAGCGGTCCTGGTTTGGCATACATGTGTTAAACAAGGTTGGTCCTCTGTAATTGATGATAAACAACAAACATGCTACTCAAAAGAACTCGGACATCATCTACTTCACCTGCCACTATACAGCCCAAGCCACAAAATGCTTCTGTGACAAAATTAAGATTTATAAGAACAAACACACCCCCCACCCACCCCCAGTTTGATGAAGTGCTTGCAGGACCAGACCACCAGTGTTGTGTCAGCAGTGTATATTATAGGTACAATGCCAAGATGATCCTGGAAAGCTGAATGTGCTCCATAATATGAGAAAGGCAGCAAACCAAGGCAGTTCCTGCCAAACTGAACTGGAGAAGAGCCACTCTTGGTCCCCTTAAAAGACAGCAAACTTGGGCTACTGTTTCCCCAGTGTTGGTATCAAACTGATGTTGCTCTCAGCTGGTCTGTGCAGCATTTTACTTTCTGAATCAGCAGTAAAATGTTAGTGTCCTTCCTCCATAAAGAATTAATGTGTTTTTCTTAAGTGCTACATCACAAGATCAATTTATAATGTGTAATGGGAAAAGAAGAAAGGAGGAAGGCAAATATAGAAACAGTTTCTGTCTCCCTGGTGTGTTTTCTGAGCAATATTTTGGATTTTCTTTTTATGCGTTTTATAACTGTTTTACAGACAGACTTGGAACACATACAGGGACCATATGTTCAAATATGCATTTGGACATATGCAGATTTAGCATTATCCTAAACTAATTTCTGTTCCACATCAGGTCAGTTGTGTATATTGGATTTTATTTTTGTTTTGCAGCACTATCTCACAAAGAGAAGCGAACTCATGGCATAGGAGTAGCCTCAGGGAAGTTAGCACCCTCCTTGCTCTAAAGGAGGAGAAGCCAGAGGGCTGGATACACCCAGCATCACGTAGCAAATCTGCAGGACAGGAGTCAGGCTTACAACTTGGGAGGTTTCCATTTCTGCTAGAAGCTTTTGCAGCCCTGTGAGACATGTCTGCCTTCTCTTTTTCAGCAAGTTCCTAATGCTCATAAAGACTGGGTGTGTGCTCTTGGGCTGGTACCTGGCGCTCCAGTTCTGCTGAGTGGCTGCAGAGGCGGCACCCTCAAGCTCTGGAATGTGGAAACCTTTGCACCCGTCGGGGAGATGAAGGGACACGACAGCCCTATAAATGCAATCTGCACCAACTCCAGCCAGATTTTCACGGCAGCTGAGTGAGTTTTTCTCTCTGTGAATCTTTCTTTTCCATAGCTCCTGCTAGAATTCCGTCCATGCAAGTGTATTTAGGAGACTTTCAGTTGTGTAAGTCACTTACTGGTCCATGCCCCTAAATGCTAATAATCTACGGCAGTGATCCCCAAAGTGGGGTGCATACGCCCCAAGGGATGCACAATATGATCCATTGGGGTGTGGGAAGAAAATATTAGAACTTCAATAGTACATGTATGTAATTTAAACGAATAAATACACGAGGGTGTATGTTCAAAAATTTTTAGTGGTAGGGGGTGCACTGTCAACAAAGTTTGGAGACCACTGATCTACAGGATTGCAGGGAGAATTTGGCAGTGGTTGAGAACTTCACCAGTTTGTCTCTACCGTTGGGCTATTTACTGCTAGGACTGATTCCTGATCTGTGGGAATTTTTCTGAATCTCATAGTATGTGGTTGTGTTTTTGTTTTTAAGTACTGGCATATAGCAGAAGCTTTTCAAGCTGTCCTACTGTCCTTTAAACACCTTGATTTGAATATTTACTTCCTCAGTAAAAGTGAGCATACTGAGTACCTGAAACCTCAGGGGACTTGGCCAAGAAAAATATCTCATTCTGGAGAATTTTCTGTGAAAGCTGTCACGTTATCCTCTAGTGCCAAAGGCGGAAGCTTCTGCCCTTCTGAATTGAAAGCTGCTTCGATTCAGAAACAGCTGGATTTCAAAGTTGCCAAGTTTCCAGATTCGGTGGCCAATTTTTATGTTTAAGCATTAATAGATAGGGGTAGAGACGTCAAAGCTTACGTCTAAAGATTACGTCTAAAGATTATTAATAAGTTTAGAACATACATGCACCTGAAATTTATTCTTATTACTAGTGAAAGAAAATTCCAGCCTTTTGGCACTTGTGACATTGTGGTAAAGATTTACAGAACTTAAGGTATTCCTGCCAAATTACAGTGAAGTGAAGGCTCAAGTCAGAAAACCTCTGTCCTGTGATACAGTCTGTCCTGACTGCTGCCTCTGGGGTTTTATGTGAGGGGGTGTACACTGTCCAGCACCTGGCAAAGGGTTTGTGGGTTTTGTAGGGGTTTTTTTGTGGGGGGAAGATGACATGGTTTAGAACTTTCAATCCTCTTGTGCCTGTGTACTTTTTTTTATTAATCTTTCCCTATTATACAGTGGCATGTCTTGTGCAAACGGGGCACGTTTCAGGTCCTGTTTCATTTAACCTGTTATAACGTTGCATGCTTCTTTTTTAATAGCAGGAAGTAGTCTTGTCCTGTTGAGCCTGTCTCTCTAATTCTGTGGTACACTGGCTGTTTGCCTGTGGTCTGCTGAGTTGCAAATAGTTACGTGATGGAAGCTCTTCTCTGATGTCAGTCTGCTTCAGCCTATTACCATCAGCTGTATTTTAAAAAATTAAGTAATAGCAGAAAAGGATTTTACTTTCCTTAGACACATAACCATCCAGGCAAGTATACAGATTAAAGGTAGTAGCTAGTGCTGTCATAAGGTTAGGGAATCTTAGATGTTGTACGTCTTGGATTACAAAGTCTCCTGGAGGTGGAATGACCCTTGCATATCCGTTAAGGAAATATTATTTTGCTGACAAAGCCTTTCTGAATAAGACACTTGAGCTTTTAAGAAAGCTTTGCTAGTGCCCTTGCTGTCTCTCTCCCTCCCCACTGTAATTACCTAGCTCTAATACTGCTTTGGTTTGGTTTTCAGTGACCGGACTGTGAGGATCTGGAAAGCTCGAAGTATAATAGATGGACAGATCTCAGATGCAGGAGATGCAAGTGAAGATCTTGCCAGTAATTGAAATGATGGGGATAAATGAATATATTGATGAATTTGAGGTGCACTCTATGCAGTTTGCTGCATGCTTATTAGGTAAACACTGATGACTGGAATGAACTGACAAATAAGAGTGAACTCTTCTACTAGACCTGCTGTCCTTAAAAGATGTACTGTATTTAAGAAAAAAATAACCTCTTGGTAACATGCTTGTATCTCAATGATCACATATATTTGTCTATATATTATGGCTGAATTTGTGTGATAATGTAACACTTGCAGTTTAAATTAACTGAAATCAGTCTTCTCTAATGACCATCTCAAAATTATAACTTGGAATATATAACAAAAGTGCTCTGCTGTATTTCACTCACAAGAATGATCAGCTATTTTGCATTTTAGGGTAGCAGGGGAATGATGAGCCCCAGTAATGAGCCTTTGATTAGGAGAGGCAGTTTCAAGATTCTAAAGGTCACTTACACTGTTGTTAGGAAAGTGGAGTGGATAAAAGCTGGGAAGAAGCTGTTAATGGCACATCTATCTGACATGGCTGTATCCTGCTAACAGCAAATGCCATATGATTTGTGTTAATGTTAGCATATAATCCTTGTTGACCAAAGTTGTGCAGCTATGTATACTCTGTGCTCAGGACTAGAACTCAAACGCTCATAAATTGGTACGTTTTATTAGTGTTTTGCCTATATTCTCTAATGACTAGGTGTTCTTAATGTCATGACAGAAATATACCTGAATCTATTTTTCTTATGGATTTGTTTCTATCATCTCACTTTTTCTTTATTAAAGCAAAATGTCTTTCCTTTTTATCTAATTTTATATGCTGCTAAATGTATTTTAAATACACTGTTTTGCAAACCTTGGCAGTTACTTTGAGAACTGAACCACATGTATTGGAAAAAGCTATGTAAATAGATGGTTGTACAAAGAAAAATATCTTATCTTGTGCCTGTATGACTTTTAAAGCTCTTAGAGTGTGGATATAGAGGGAGGATGTATAATTTACCCAACTGCTCTGAATATTAATTTGTAAATTCTGCAAATTTTAAAAATTTGTGTAGATTCAGACACAGTGTTTAAATATTGAGGTTTTTTGGTTGGGTTTTTTTTGTTTGTTTGTTTTTTGTTTTATTTTTTCCAGAAAATACCAGTCTGTAAATTATAGCTTATGTAGGTAACACTTAAATAAAGATGTGAATGTGAACTACTTCTCTTTGTGTTTTTCATCATACCTCCTTATAAAAAATTGACTTCCCTTGCAAAGGCCCTGAATATGAAATGCACAATTTTGCACAATGCAGCAGAATAGCTTGCTGAGTACTGCAGCCCAGAGGTTGTGCTGGTATCGCACCTCTGTGTTCTCACTGGCCGTTACCAATAGTACGTAGGAACTCTTGGTAGGATTCCCTCACACTAAGCACAGTACCGACTTAAAACGAAGCAGATGGCTCCTGTTCCTAAGAGATGACAGTTCTTGCCTTATTACATATGGTCTGTCGAGCAAGAGGCATCAGAACTTTTCTTTGTTTATCATGGAGGACTTATTTCCTTCTCAGCTCAGCGTGAAAGGAGATTGAAAACATGCAGTGCTTGAGATTTGAGGTTACCGATTTATGCCAGGTTTTGGCAGAAACGAATAATGATGCATATTGTTAAGAAAGACTGTATAGGTTAGTTCAAATAAACAGCAGCAATACCCATTAGTGTTTATCTATCTTGCTTTTTGACTACTCAAGGGCTGTACACACAAAAGATTTGCGACCACATCACAACTTTGAGCAAAACTCCCAGTGGAGAGTGGGTTTACGTGCATGACTCGTGAGAGGCTTTGTGTCCCTGGGGCAGGGTCTCTGTTCCCCCCGGCCCAGTGGGGAAGGGCCACCTGCTGTGCCTTGTTTTGGAGCCGAACACTCATGGCTGCCATCTGGGAACCCTGGGTAGTTGTGGGTTTTTGAGTGCTTGTGTAAGATTCCTATGAATCCTGTGTTTTGCAACTGCAGGACAAAAGTCCTTACAAACCGAGGAAATGAGTACCTGCTCTCAGGTTGCTCTGCTTTAACTGACCGTATGGTGAGGGGCTGTCTGAAGTGCAGATGCTTCTCTCTGGTGATGCTTGGCAGCACAGACATCTTGTTTTATGAAGCTATCTCCTGATCAGCACCAATATAACTTAGATAATGTNCAGGCTGAGAGAGTTGGTGTTGTTCAGCCTGCAGAAGAGAAGGCTCCAGGGAGACCTTAGAGCAGCCTTCCAGTACCTGAAGGGGCCTACAGGAAATCTGGAGAGGGACCATCTACAAGGGCATGGAGTGATAGGACAAGAGTTAATGGCCTTAAGCTGAAGGAGGGGAGATTTAGATTAGATATAGGGAAGGAATTCTTCCCTGTGAGGGTGGTGAGGCACTGGAACAGGTTGTCCAGAAAAGTTATGGATGTCCCCTCCCTGGAAGTGTTCAAGGCCAGGTTGGATGGGGCTTTGGGCAACCTGGTCTAGTGGAGGGTGTCCCTGCCCATGGCAGGTGGGTTGGAACTAGGTGATCTTTGAGGTCCATTGCAACCCAAACCATTCTATGATTTTATTTTTTTTTCCTCCAGGAAGACATTCAACCTAAATGAGATCTCACCATATAACACAGGTTTACTCTGAAAGTTCTTGCCATCAAGTAACTGAAAGAAAATTGTCATTTCGTAAAGGTCACAGTATGAGTGTCTTGTTTTAATGGAGAATTCTTCAACTGTTTGTTTTTCTCCAAACTTTTCATTTGTACTATAAAACTACATATGTGAGAAAAGGTAATATGAAATCAGAAAAAGGTAAGCACTGGACTCAGATTATCTGAACATGTTCATTTAAAGAGAATGGAAGTTGATATCTGAAAAATTAGTTTTCTCAGAAGTCATGGGAAAATCATGTTTTCTCTCAAAGTTGGAATTCAGAAGTTGAGCAAAGTTTGCAGACAAATTAATAACTACATCCTATCTTATCTGCTTAGATACATTCTTAAATACAGGCAAGGTCATGTGTTATAATTAATCTCATGCAAGATAGGAATGCTGAGAAAATATTTGCATTGTTTCCTATTGCGTATCGGAACAAGTGCTTATCGTGCCTCTGCCGTGTATAAAAGCCTCCACGCTGCCTGCAGAAATCGGCGTTCGACCATGGAGAGGATCAGGATTCTGTGTTTCTTGGCTGTTGCGCTAGCAGGTAAAAGTATGGCACTTGTATTTTGTCGTGGGCTTCAAAGCAAGACATAAATGTGATAACAACAGAAGAGCTATTAGGGGAGGTGATCTTCTTACATGGAAAAGGAGAGAACGGGCATGGCTTTAACTCCACCTGAGGTGGCTCTGTGGGGAAGACAACAGGGCTGGCTTGTAGAGAAATACATCCCCGTCGGTGCTCGGGTACCAGCAGAGATACGCTGGAGTCAACAGGACCGTTCAACTGCTGAAAGCTACCCTGTGCTTTTGGGGTGCTGTGTACCCCAGTATACCAGAGGTTAATGCTGTCCAGAGTCTAATAAAGGCAGAGTACATCTCACACTGTTGCTAGACAAAGGAAGAGGGAATCTCTGCAGGAAAAGCCTTCGAAATACGTGGATGAATCCAAAATGTAAAGACTAATACTATCAAAAGGCGTGCGTTAATACTTTAATTCCTTGCTTATGCCTTATTGTAGCATTTTCTAACCTAAGTTTATAAAATTGAAGTCAGGGTTTTTAAAAATCAATGGGGATAATTTTTCACGTATATCTTTCAAACTACCTTGTTTTAGCTTTGTTCCCATGGAAATTATCATGGAAAAGCAGCACGTAGCTACTGCTAAATTCAGCTGCTGGTTTGCATTTCATCTTCTATGTACATTTACAGACACGGGCCATAAATGCACTGACAATGCATTGATACATTGAAAATGGAATAATATGGAGATTTAAAAATATTTTTTTTTAAAGTAGAGAAGGAAAAATACATCTTTCCACTTGCTACTATCCCATTTGTACTATAAAGAAGTAAATCTAGGAACAAGGGATGAACGAGGTTGCAGCCTTGTTCAGCTGCTCATACCTTGTTTTCAAAATTTGCTGGAAAATTTAAGGTTCACATTGATAAGGTGAAAAAAAAAACTAAAAAAAATTCTTAGCTCCTGCTGGGACAATATTTTTCCCCTTGAACTAGCTTTTTCATTCACAATATCATTCTTATAAAGTATTTTACTATACAGCTGGGTTGATAAAAGTCTCCTGTGAACCGATGCTATGTAAAATGAGGCCGAGTTAATAACACGCTCAGTCATATTGTTTGATTTCAGCAATGAAGACACTGATGCTGCATTTTGCTCCCGTTAGAAAAAAAAAACCCAAAACCTAAACGAAATGTGACAGGTTTACTCTATTTTGTGCTTTGTCTGCCAAGGTGTTAAGTGGGACGTGCAAGGCACGGCAGCGCAAAGCTGCTGGGCACAGAAGCCATGCGCTGACTGCCGAGGAGGTCCTTGGTACGGCCGTTTTTTTTAGCCTCTGGGGTTGCACAGGTATAAGGACCTCAGGAGACCCAGAGGGCTGCAGGAGGCCTTTGAAATCGTGTCACCAATAAGGCATGGCAGTTATTTCTACGGGACTTGCAATCTGTCTGTCTGTCCCACATCTACAGCAGGGACACAGCACAAGAAGGCAAGGCTTGTCCTGTCTAGCCCAGTCTTCAGTGTTTCATTAGCCCATTGGTGAATCCTTCCCAATTTCTGCTCCAAGAAAAAATAGTTTAGGGATTGCAGAGTGGTGTTCATATTCCTGTTGTGCTTTGGATGAAAAAGGGGATCAGAATTTAGGGCTTTTCTACGTGACAGATCACGGGAGGTGAATGCTGGACAGAAAGCAGCCAGCCTGTGGGGCATGACTAGCAGCTGGCGAAGGTTACCAGGATTTCACCCATTAATTCCTGTTAATTCCTGCCTCTCCGAGGTGGTACGAGGTGTAGTGGCATCCTGGGAGCATCAGACCTGAGTGTCAGATGCTCCCACATCAGAGGGGGGATGAGAGTTTTCTCAAAAGACAAATGTGGACAGCACTCAGCTCCTGTTCTCTGCATTCCCACCCCTACTTGGAACTTGGCTCTGGCATCACAGCGTGATGCTGTTTTCTAGTGAATCTACGGGTTTATTCTCTAAATTTTCCCAGTACATATAATTATTGCTTGTGCACATCTGCTTGTAAAATTGTTCATATGGAGAAGCCCAGACTGCATCAGCAATCACGTTTCAAGCTTTCAAGCACACAACAGTCCATGTGGGGGAAAAAAAAAAAAAAAAAAGGTAAAGCAAAGATATTAGTCATTTTATTGCAAAGACCAATTATCTTTCAAGTAGAATTAATTTTTAAATATTGCTGTAATGACTAAAATGACATAAGTTAACTTCAAAATAAGTATGCTGCCTGCGGTATGCCTGCTGTCTTTAAGAGTATCTGATACCAGTGTTTTGTGGGCACGGCGGGGAGCCGGTCTCCCGGTCCCCCGGCTCTCCGGAGGTTTGCTCTGTGCCGGGGAACCACAGGGCTCGACCTGCAGCTGCAGAAAGGAAGATTTAGGTTTTGTCAGGATGATTCTGCAGATGACTAATTTGTGCCTCTTCTTTCACTGCTGGCATTTTCCCTTTACTCATAGCCATTCCTGTACTGACACAAACTACTAATACACTATTACACATATATAGTATTCATATCATATATAAAAGAAACCCAATACAAACATATGTAATCAATATTTTTATATTTATACATATAGGTGCATGCTGATTGCACATGTTTATATATAGATGTCTTCTCTGTATCACATGAGTGAGAACAAGTATACGGAAAATGGAGTGGTTTAATATCTTTAACAGTTTTAGTCCTTACTGATGTAGACCTCCTGTTCAGCTAGCCTGAAGTGCTGCTCTCACGCCTCGCCAGCAGTTTCATTAGCCCGCTATTTAACTTGCCATGACTCCTTCAAAGCAAGTCGTGCTTCAGCTGAGCGCCAGCAGCTCTGAGCACCGAGCAATACAGACCGACTGCCTTGCTTTGTAGAAGGAACCAGTTGCTCTGGTCTCGGTCACGAGCAGGCATGCTGCTCTGCCGTCATCTTAGTCAAAAGAGTGGTGTGTTGGCCCCAAACTGGGGAAAAAACATCACAAAAATAGAATAGATTAAGAAGGTTGGATGGGGCTTTGGGCAACCTGGTCTAGTGGAGGGTGTCCCTGCCCATGGCAGGGGGGTTGGAACTAGATGGTCTTTGAGGTCCAACCCAAACCATTCTATGATTCTAAGACTGCATTGCCTTATTTTAAAAAAACCAACAACCCTTGGTTTTCTGTGCCTCTGACTGCTTTATCCCTGGGTCCAGCCCTAGGTGGGTGCCTCGGCTCCAACCCGGACGGGCAGTGTGCCGGGTCTCTGGCGGTGCAGAAGCGCATCGACTGCCACCCCCAGCCGGGCGCTTCCCAGGAGGTCTGTGAGGCACGGGGCTGCACCTGGTGTGCCACCGACGTGGCCAACGCTCCCTGGTGCTTCTTCCCTGAGGACAGTCCCTACGGCTACTCCCTGGGTGGGACCTCCGAGATGACAGCCAACGGCTGGAGGTAAGCCTGCACCGCACCTTCCGTGCTGCAGCCTGGCACTGCTCGGCGACCACCGCTCCCACCCCGGGGGCAGCTCGACGGAGACCTTCCCCAAGCCGCTTTGCTACTGCGCGCTCAGCTTGCGACGAGGAGGGCGATAGACGTATTTCCCTGCGTATAAGCCACAGAGATTTGGGGCGCTGCGCTCACATCACACCACCGGTGAGGAAACTGGTGGTCCCTCCCAGCCTGGGAGCTGTGTCCCAGGAGACCATGAGGTCTGTTGCTTCCGGAGCGCCTATTTTATCCGTTAACGGCAAGGAGATCCTGAGCTAATAAAGCAATGATTTTTTAAAGAGCTGAGGTAGAGTAGCTGAGCTGTCCCCCGGGCCGTGCCAGGGTGCTCGCAGGCAGCGAGCGGTGGCGGTGGGCAGCAGCGCGTGTTTCTGCTGCAGGGTAATGCTTACCAAGCGCCAGGCCTTGTCCCTCTTCGGAAAGGACATTTCCCCCCTTGTCTTGGAAGTGGAGTTCCAGACAAAGGACAGGCTCCGGTTCAGGGTGAGTATTTGGGGGTGGAGGTGGAATCATTTAACCAAAGCAGTGATGCTAACGAACAAGCTAACCTGCCTCCTCCTTGCCTTGCTTTAGCTCTACGACCCCAACAGACAGCGGTTTGAGGTCCCGCTGAAGATCGACTCCCCGGGGATTACCGCCGATGAGGCCAGCTACACCGTGGAGCTTGCGAATGACTCCCCGCGCTTCGTGATCAAGAGGAAAAGCACCGGCACTGTGCTGTGAGTACTAACATCGTTTTCCACAGAAATTACGCGTGACGGGGTGAGCACTGTTTCCTCATACCCTATTGCTTGGTCTTATGCCTTGTCCCTGGATAACACTCATTATTAATAGAAGCATGTGCCTGTATAACAGATGATTATCTACATGTGTGTAGGAAAGGTTATTCAGCAAGTCAGCTTTTGAGGCTGCAATTTCACAGCTTGGGCTGCTGGTAGACTCAGCTCATGAAAGCGCTGAACTGAGTTTTCTGAAATTTGGGGTGTTTTAATATGTCAGAAATTGAGCACCAAATCTGACGCTTTCCAGGGTGTAGGTCTAGGAAACTAGAGCTCGAAGCCACAGGGGCTGTCAGCCTCTAACTTCCACTGACTTCAGCGAAGGGCATCTGTGGGTCTGGTTTGTCACTCTGCAGAAATGCCGGCTGTATTGTTAGGCTGGAACTGTAAGTTTAACTTCAGCTAAAGCCCCCCTCACCAGAAAATATCGCCAAGTGTCATAATTTCCCATTTTGTTGCCTTCCAACATGTCTCTAGTGTGTAATGCTGTTTAGCAAGAGAGTGTTTTGGAAAGAGCAGCTCCCTGTGTCTCAGTCGAGGTTTGCTCCTGCCAGTTGCCTTCAGGGATGCTACCGTGTGGGGCTAGCAGCAGTCTCTAGCTGGCTGCCGTGACAAATGACGGTGTTACAGACCGCTCTGGGTTATCACCACTTGACCCAGGAGGGCGAAGGAGATGCACGGAACATAGAAATATGGATACTGTTCGCATCAGGCTGTGGTTGTGTCTGTATCAGCATTTTAATTCAGATCAGTGGCATATTTTGACATGAATCTCCTGGCTATACCTACGTCTTGTGCACTGGCTGACCTTGCAGTGGTCCTGAGCAGCATGGATGAGGTCCCTTCCATGTGACCTTACTGGGAGGTGTGCTCCAGCTGCTAACGGGCTGCTTCAGAGCAAGCCCCAACACGTGTGCGGCCACTGGGTCCTCAGCACCAGCTCTGCCCGTCTCGCACCCCACCGCTAGTGCAAGCACATTCCCAGAAGGTCATTGGGATCCAAGCGGTTCATTTCATTCATTAGAAAATCTAACCCCAAACCAAGAAATTAAAAAAGCGGATCAGATTTCCCCCATCCCAGGAAACTCTTGGTTAAACAGAATCAAAATATAAGCATTATCTTTGTGAGCAATGTAAGGATGACTTAACACTTGTGATGCAAGTAAGACAATACAGACTCTAGAATGGCTCTGCAGATGGAACCTGGGTTTTTAATTAGCTGCCCATCCTTTTAAATTACAATCTCATGGCATCTCTTTTCATACACGTCACAGCCGTTTTTGTAAAGTTTTCTTTTTGGAGGCTATTGTAAATGAATGTATTATGCATTACTCCGATAACAAAAATAATTTAATTCCTTCTTAGACTTAACAGCTTTGTGAAAAGAGTGGGCTTACGTTAAAGGCCCAATTTTCTTCTCTTTGTAATAAGAGATTTTTGTAAAGGCTCATTAATTGGAATGGTGATGTAAGAGGTGAATGCATAACGAGACATGGCGGGCGGCTAGCTCACAGCCCGTTCCCATTCAGCCCTCCTCATCTTCACCCAAACCCCAAGAGTTTAGCCTCAGTTAGTCAGGGCATCCTCAAATTTGGGGTGTCCCAGTTAAGGGAAGGGGCCTGCCCTGAGCAGCCACAGGGTTTGGTCCTCCGAGCTGCCAAAGGCACAACCCCAGCGAGAGGCAGAGGAGCACACGCCGGTCCCTGCTGAGCAGGTTTCCGGGAGGGCACGCTCACCAGCCTGGCTGTGGGGCACACCGTGTCCCCCGAAACCTGTGCTCGGCAGCAGCGCGGGCGTGGGGTGCAGCAGCGATGTGCTGCAGAGCCTGGGGAGGTAGAGGGCAGTCTTGGTTAGTAGCATCTCCGCCGCGCTGGGCAGCGATGCTCCGCTATCGAGCAGCCGCCTGGAAAAGCATATGCTGCCTCGGGGCAGGTAAAGGAGTTCTCCTGAAACCCAACGGACCCCAAAAAGAGGAAATTGCGAGTGACTATAATGCGCAGTTAATGGGTTTTTATCCTGCAAACAATGGCAGGGCTGCTTCTAAAAGATTCTCGTCAGCAGAGACACAGGATTTTGCATATAGAAAGGGAAATTATATGTTCCCGGGAATTTTTGTTTCGTGTGAAATGGCACAGCCGGTGCTTATAGACTGAAGGATCACATCCCGGCAGGGAGCCATTCCTCTCACAGCTGAATCATATTTGGAGTTAAATTCCCCATGTGAGGAGCAAAAATTCTTCCTTTTCATTTGCTCGCCTGTCCGTCCTGTCAGAGTGAGTGAATGCAGATGCTCAGGGATACCTCCACAGCCTGACTTAGAGGGATTTGCAACCTCCTTAGCCACCAGAAGAGCTGTGCAGATGGAAATCTTCTTTCAAACCAGGAAAGCAGGTTATATATCCTGGCCTAAAAGCTATGGGCGGCTGCATTTGCTTGGCTGGGGAGGATGAACCCTCAGCAAGCGGCGTTACAGGAGCATCCCCACCAGTGACTGCACCGGCTGGCTTGGTCCAGGGGAGCACCGGTGGCATCTGGCATGTTAAGTAGATTTGCATGTTAGTTCAGCCTGCCTAAAGGCAGGCTTGGGTGCGCGGGAGGTGGGTCTGATTGTGCTCCACGACTGCAGCAAGGGCTCAGCAGGAACCGCTGCAGAGCATCTTCATTGTTGGCATGTCCCCCGTCCCAGGTGCGGTCTGCAGAGAAGGCACTAGACCCCAAAGCTTTTCCTTTGGGCTCTCTCCAGAGGTGGGAGCTGCTGCTCTCCAGGACACCCAGCGTGCCTGGGGCCAGGCGCTGAGCTGCGCAGCCGGCGGCCTCCGTGGCTGTGCCAGGTCGGGGCAGGTTGTGTGGGCAAGTGTCCCTGAGAAACAGGCGAGCACGTAACACCTGCAGGGACTTCAGTCTCCTATTTTAAGATGTGAACAGCCATGGCCTTGCTGTCTCAACGAACAGCTGAATCAATCGTTAATCTTCATATGCACACAAATATTGCTCAGAACAGCTGATGTGGGCAAACAAAACCTCTCTGACAGGTGTTGCTGTTGCACTCCCCAGGTGTGAGTGGATAATAACTAGTATCTACAGCAAACCAGGTCCAGCTGCTCTGCTGGACATTTCTAATACCTCTGAGGAAGGCTTTCCCATTGTAAAGCAATCCCAAATTCTCAGAAATCTCTTTTACATGATGCTCCTTATCCTCACCAGCAGCTTCACACTGCCGGATGACCCACACCCCAAAACCAGCCTAAAATCCCTCACGGTCTCCGGTGTGCTCTGGCATAGCTGAGCCAGTCCATGCTGGGAGGGAGCAGCCCATCCTGAGCAGAAATGTGGTATAGGTTTGGGTTGGTTTTTGAAAATCCACGCTTGTATTTCTCTCCCCTCCTTTCCACGGTGCAGTCTACCCCACCGTCAGTGTCTTTGCAGCGACTGGGTAGCTGACAGCAGGCTCCCCGTCTGTCTGCTTGATATAAAACCCCATCCCAGCTCCACCACTCGTGCGCACAAAGCCTCCTCCTCGTGAGGAATGATTTAATACCATGTTGGAAATGTTGCGGAGGAGAGGCGGCGCAGACTTTGAGATATTCCTGAATGTGCTTCACAGGCGTTTCTCCTGCTCGTTGAGCGTGAGGAGCCTTTGCCGTACCTGACCTACCAAAGCACCGGTTCAAGGAGGGCAGGACAAACTCAGGGCTCTGTAATCACAATAACAGGGGAAAGGAATGAATTATGCGAGGGAAGAGCCATTAACAGCTGATTGCAAACCTCACGCAGAGCTAGAAGCAAGAATAAAAGGCCAAGTCCCGCTGCATTTTCAGCTTGCTCTGAGGTAATCAGGTGATGCCGCTGCTTCACCCGCATGGGGTAAAAATTAGATGGGGTTGTGCAGGGAAATGATCCAGGCACTGCTGGGGGCTCCAGGACCAGGAGCTCTCGGGTTGCCTCCCTTTCTCCTCCCAGCAATGTCTCCTGCCTTCCTCCCTCTTACCTCTCTCCTTCCCCCCCCCTCCCACTGCTGCCATTTTGTCTATCCCATCCAGTCCTGCCTGCTCCTGCCCCTCTTCCCCCTCTCCCACACTGTGCTGTTTTGCTGGTGGCCAGGGAAGGTTGTTCCCCATGCCAGCAGCTCTCTGAAGCCATGGGGGTGAGGAGGTGCCACCTCCACACGTTCGCCGGTGAGGTGCTGAGGAGGTCAGATGTGACCAGGGGCAGGCAGAGACCCCGCTCCCGTACAAATGTCAGGTGTTCTCCATTTTGCTGGGGATGTAACCCAAACCTGCACCTGATTTAAGGCTCCAAGTTTTAGATTTGAACCAGGAGGGACAGGGATTAGGGCCTGGGTCTCCCACCCCAGAGATGAACCTTCCCAACTACCGGCCTCATGGGGCAGCGGAGGCTGTGGGCAACCTCTCCCCACTCCCACCATGTTTGGAAAATAGCTCTTTTGGCAAATCAGCACGATCAGTGGCAAAATGTTTTGTCAAGAAATTTGTAATCAGCTGTAGTTTAATAAATCCTGTCTTGCACTATCCTAGCTGATCTTGCGGCTCTGCTGGGAAACTGGCTCATCGTTGGCAGGGCTCTACAGTAGTAAAAAAACAGAAGAGAAAATATTGGGGAGGGAGCAAAACAGAGCCTCTGCGTTATTTAGTGGCATGTGCTCTCAGGTTGAGTACTATTCTCCTTTCTGGTCCTGCCATGGAGAGCAGCAACCACTGGAGGAGGTACTATCGAGTGGGAGCATGAAGGCTTCAAGAAAGCACAGATTTCCTCAAGAACAGAGAGTAAAAGGCCGGGAACTGTTTGCTTCAAGGCAGCGATAAATAACAAAGACATCCTCATTTTGCAGTGTGTGATTACTCTGTGGGACTCGTTGCCCCAGGGCAGTACTGACACGGTAGGCTTAGCAGGATGCACATTCACGCATAATAAAAAAATTATCTGTATTAAAAAAAAAAACCCAACTATTTTTGTCTCCATGTCTCAAAACATAAGCTAATCCTATGAAAACAGCCAGAAACTTCCTCCATAAGCAGATTATTGCAAGACTGGCTCTGAGTGACATCTTATGCCTTCCTCTGCGATATCTGGCCTGGGCCACTGCTGGAGACAGGCTGCGGAGGGATGGACTATTGATTTGATTCTCCACTTTAATATCCGTTCTCTGAGTGACTTTTCCTTCATGATGTCATACAAATAATGGAAGGCAGAACACTTTTCCCGAGCCAGATAAGTGCTCCTTTCTCTCTATTAAGAGTTTGGAATACCTCGTTTGCTATCACACTTGGGAAGACACGGCACAAATAACAAAAATCTAATCAAGATTTTCCCTAATTTCCAAAAAGGCTGCTGCAGAGTTTAGCTGCCTTTTTTATTGATTGTGGTAGTAAGCACAGACGCCACTTACCATGAAGACGTTTTTACATAGGCAAGGCTATTAGAATGATTTATAATGCTATTGTCTTAAACTGCAATTTTGCTGAAAGCAACAGGAGCAAATTGTGTGCATCAAGGGTAGCTTGGGTTTGCTCCTAGTTTGTAAGAGCCATTATTTTAGTCTTCTAATCATTAAGATTTATGTTACGTAGGCGAGAAGTATTGTAGGTATATCACTTACCCAAGTTTTTTTCAGAACAAAAATGAAGCATTATATATCCAGCCACTTATAGGAGATGCCCTGATACCATGACAATGAATACAGTAGAAGTAGAGCAGAACTGTGTCAATAACTGCAAATATACCCTGCAATTCTTTCTTTTAAAATGTCACATCTGTAGAAAATCTGTTGGTTACTCATGCTGACTTTCTCCACCTATTTGATAAATCACCTTAAAAGTAAGATAAGCATATAAAAATTCATTCTTGGTGTGCCTTCTGCAGTCCAGTGGTGCCCCAAGACTTACAGCTAATAAGGAATATGTCTGTTGTGAGACAGTAGAAACATTTTTTCAGCAATCTGAGAGCAATGGAAGATCACAGAGTTGATTTTCTTAATCTGATGCTCCTCTGCAGCTGAAGCGGGATGAGTCAGGGGCCAGCACATATGAGGTTCTTCTGAAAATAAGGCCTATATTCCTCAATCCCTAAGGTGCTTTACTGCTTTGTAGGCAGCCAGTGCGTACAGCGATAGCCTGTGCCCTCTGAACAGGTATGCCCAAGCTCTGCCAGGAGGTTGGACCCACTTTTCTGATAGGCATGTGAAATTTCCACCTGAATTCACACACAGATAATATCTACGGTGTGCTCCCTTTCACAAGGCTATGTTTTTCAAAGAGTCTGGAGGCCAAGAAAAGCAGATGTTAGAGAGGACATTTTCTCCAAGCGGCCGAGTGGGACAGGTGTTCATGCCTTAAAGTAATGGGCTCAATTCTCTTGAATTCATTGCAACAAGAAGGAAAAAAAAAACCCCTCTCCTAACCTAAAATGACTTTTGAATGTCCAAATAATGCATTATGCATGTCTTAATGGTGCATCACATACGTGTCCCAAGTCTCCTAAATCTGGAGGTTTTATAAGACCTCTCAGTGTGTGCCACCAGCTGCTTGCTCATGGCAGGCGAGAGTCCGTGCTCTGAGCCATTGCATACACCGTGGTTATTGCTCTCCAATAAACTTCAGAGTGAAGTCATTCAAGCAGGCAAATCGTTGTGTCCAGTCTGTATTACAAAGGACTGATGATTGCACTTCTGAAAACCATTTTGTATTGCTTTTAGTCATCCCCCTCAAATGTTGTGACAATGTTAGTCATAAACTGCACCTTCAACATGAACAGGATGTTTTATCTATCTGCCTGCCCACCTTCCTTTAATACTATTTCCCTGGTCCGCTGCAGTTACGTTCTGTCCTGGTGGCCTGAGGGTTGACTGCTGGATGTGAGACTGGTTCACTTGCTGCCCAGAAATGTTGGTTTTCAAATAGACCTTTTCAATCCTGAATCATTCTTTTTTTTCCTTAACGCAAGGTTAAAAAAAATAGAAAGGTTTACTCTTGAGTGTAGCGCACGGTGTTTAGAAGAAAACACTAGCTTTTATCAACCAGACCTTCCAGACAGGCAGCAGGCAAATGTGGGCAGGCAATGGGCCAGGCAGACGTGTGGGGAGCCCGGTGTGTATTTCCACAGGCAGGAGTCTTCCCCACACAGAGGCACTACGGGGTTAGGACTTTCAGCAGTGAACCTTGTGCAAAGAAAAGGGTTCTCGTCTTTGCAGGCTTTGTCAAGTCTGACTCCTGGTAGGGGGTGAATTTTTGACAGTGAACAACTGCTCAGCTGTGTTTTTAGATTTTTTTAGATTTTTAGATCCCTTCTGTTGTCCATCACAGCACTGTTATTGTTTGTAGGACTGTCGGAGGAGGACCACGCAAATTCCTGCACGCATGGTGTCATTTTATGCTTCCTCCTGTTTTGTTCTTTCTATCTGCTTTAAACCAGCAGGACGGGAGGTGGGAGAAATACAACATTTTCTTTTATTGTCTCCAAGTGCTTAAGGAATGACAGACATAATTTTTTTCATTTAAATGATTGCTCTTTGCCAACACAATGCAAGCAAACGCATGAAGTAACACAACACTTATCGCAGTGTGCTGCAGAGCGTAAGGGCAGCCACTTGGGAGTGGAGGCAGAGAGGGATGCCAGGGGAAAACCTGTCTGTGCTTTCCTTCGGATGGAGAAGACATAATGGTGCCTGGAAAAAAGAGAGAGTCATTACCAGTCTTTTTATGTCATAGTTAATGCTATATTTAGCGCATGGCTGTTCTGGCAAGCAGGGGTCTAACGAAAGACGAGGCTGATGAAGAGCGACGGCTGGCAGCCCGGCACGGGGAGCTGCGCTGTGGGGAGCGGCAGCCCCCCGGGGAGCTGAGTGATGGAGGGGTGCAGAGCAGGGCACTGTTTTGGTGATGCCATGCTGGAGTTGAGTGCGTAACGGTGGCCCGAGGACATGGATGAGGTATAAAACAGTTTCTCCATGCCATTTAAAGACGTGGTGGGGCAGAAGGGCTGTTCTTAGGGTTGTGGTTTGTACCATCCCAGTGGCACTCCTGGGCAGGGAGAGGACTTGCTGAGTGGAAGGAGCACTTTTACTGCCATGGTAACACTAATTGCTCTCGTGATGGGAAATGTCAGCGCTGTAACGTGGGTACCATGAACGCACAGAGCCTCATGTCCTCTGAAGAGGCATCATGGAGAGCGCTCAATGAGTTAGGACAGATATTTAAGCTCTTCCCAAAGCATTTCCCCTCTGGCATCCTTTGCTTTTTGCATAACCCCGTGGTCTGCTCAGAGCGGTGACTGTGTCTGCCTTGGCACAGAGCAGAGCTGTGTGAGTGCTCCTTTGGACAGCAATATAGCTCCAGAGCCCATCCCCATTCCTACACAGCAGCACCCTCTTGCAGAAAGGCCTCTGTTTGCCAAAGGCTGGATCTGATTCTCAGGGATATTTTGCGTGCGTTAACCTTCCTATAAGAAAATAACCTTATTCAGTACTGAGTGTAGGTGGAGGAGATGATGGAAGGGAGGGTTGCTGCTGGCAAACAACCAAACAAGACTTAAATACAAATTCTTACTTTTCCTGCTTGTCAGAAAGGCCAAACAGACTTTAAAACCCCCCCACATAGACCCTTCAGTATGTGTGCTTGACTTAGACTTGTCTAGGACACTTTAGGGATAGATTGTACCTGCTTTTTGCGTGGAGAGGCAGGAGGGTGCCTTGGATCCACCTCCGGGCACCCCTGTGAGTGGCTGTCCTTGCTTCCTTGAGCAGAGCTGCCCGAGGCCGGCGTGGTGGGAGCAGCAGTGCCCTCCCAGTCCTCCCAGCAGCGGGGACTTGTCCCCAAGAAGGGGTGCTGGTGGCAGCCAGGGCTCACCAGGGAGCGGTCCCCTCCCGGGGGTAGTGCTGCTTCCCGCTGACACAGCCCGTCTTCCACTTCTCTGATTTACCGGTCAATTTGATCAGACATTTAATTTTGTCAAAATCATTGACAAAAGACCATTAAAAGGAGAGTTATGCCACTTCTACACTCTATGGCTTTGGCTCATTTATTTTAATTAGCTGTAACAAATTCATGGTTAAACAAGGCTCAAGAGGGTGCTATCTAAATGTGGTACTCATGGCATACACAGTACCATTAACGAAACACTTCTCCACAGCTTGACTATGTTCTCCCCCATCTAGCTTGCAGCTCATTATAGCACTAGAGATAGGAAACAGAATGTAACACCTAATTAAAATGTGAGCTTGTGTCCACAGATGATTCAATAGAAATAAAGGCATTAAGCTGGTGAGAGAAGCAGGAGAGAGTCATCACAATAAAAACATCTCATTCAAGCAGAGTCTGGAGGAAGCTATCCCTCTGCTTTAGGCGCCTGCATAAAGTCGGGGGTAACAAGAGTATTCAGCTCCTGATCCAGCAAAACATTAAAAAGTAAAAACTGATAACAACTAAATGTCTGTTGTTCTGAACCCCACCACGTAATAACAATTTTTAGCCTGCCTCGTTGGTTGTCATAGAAATAGCAAAAGCAACCACTTATTTTGGTAATAGGATTATAGATAGTGTCTTCTGTTATTTTAGTTGTTCTTTTCAAAATTATACTGATGCATTTTATTGTATAAGTAGATGAGATATCTGCAGCCATTGCAAGATGAGTTTAATATGTTTTAGGTTAAGCATGTTAGAGGCATGCATAGAATTTAATGCTTTTTTAATATTGTTACTCTCCAAGATACAGAAGTATAAATAGCCAGATGTGAACTCAAAATGATGAATATGAAAGATAAGCAAACTAATCATGCCTCTGTTTGTTACAGGTGGGACAGTCCCCTGACTGACCTGTTTTTCTCCAACCAGTTTCTTCAGATCACAACTAGTGTGCCATCCACTTCGGTGTATGGTTTTGGTGAACATGAGCACGGGTCCTTCAAACACAACATGGACTTCGTTACCTACGGCATGTTCAGCAGGGATCAGGCACCAACGGTAATTCACTTCATGCAACACTTTGTCCTAACTCGTATCACCAAAAGGAGGTGGTGAGGTACAGCGCTGCTGAGGGAGCGCCTCTCTGTATGGTACCGCTGCTAATGTGAATTGATGGCAAACATGGAATGTCGCAGGTTTTGCAGGTGTTGTAAGTTTTAATTAAATGACAAAAGCCATGAGTCATTTTGAGGGGACTTTGAAACCTTTCATCAGAAGCTTTCTCACAGTGCAGTTAGTTTTCGGAAAAAAGTATTTTGCATGCCAAGATCCTGGTTCAGGAAAGCACTTAATTTCATGTTGGGTTAATCCCTGTTCATCCAAATGAGCTGGACTTCAGCAGGACTCATTAGATGTTTGGCTAAACTGGGGTCAGAGGTTGATGAGTCCATTTTAACTAGCCAAGTATTTCTTACCCATGCCATTTTGGAGGGTTTGGCAGAATACAAAGGGTTTAACTAAGAGAGACTAGTAAGAAGCACTGTGTTGAGGCAGAAAAAATAACTCTCTTCTATCAATTTGACTTCACACCAGTTCAGAAGAAAAAATCCCAAACCTTTCAAAACAAGTCTCTATGAATGAATTTATTTCCTTGTCTTTGCATATGTACCTAGCTGACAAAAATGGTGAAAAATAGCAAATTCAAGCCAAACTAATGTGCTGTTTATGTTTCAGCCATTTGCCAACCTCTATGGAGTTCACCCTTTCTATATGTGTGTGGAAGCCGACTCTAACGCCCACGGTGTTCTCCTTCTGAACGCCAATGCGCAAGGTAAAAAGATACATGGATTCCCTATATGGACTGCATATAGAAAGATGGGAAATTAGTAAATATAAAACCCCCTGTTTTACTGATTGCTTTTTCAATGTGATACAAATATGAGTGACTGTTCCATAACTGAGGCTTCAAGGAATTACTATAAAGTCTTCAAAGAGATTTCACTAGAATGACTGTTTAATAAGGTAAGGTGAAAATATGCCATTAAGCTTTTTTGGAAAATAGATGCACATACAGGGAAAACAGAAGGTGGAAGAAATTTCCTCTGGGATTGGCATAACTGAATCAAATCAATTTAAGTTAGTCCTGTATTCTGCCTGTGGAGAATAGTTTTGTGTGTTGCCATGGTCACCTTACAGTATTAATCCAGTGGTATAATTTCAGAAAAGGGGAATCTTCACTGAGTCTATCAAATCAGTTTCCTCTGGCAGGCAATAACTTCCAGTAAGAAGATTAAAATAGCATAGAGGAACCCTAAACACAAGCTTGTGGTTCCTTTTTACATAAATGAAACTGAGACAAATGGATCTGTGCAATCTACTCTGTGTGGGTTTCTGTGATTTGTTGCTGCATAATGCCAATCTGAAAGCGGAGATTACAGAAGCACTGGGCAGCTGCTAGTCTACGTACAGGTCCTGTTTGCTCATCCGATCGTACCCACAAGGTGTTGGGTAGTGACTTGAACTTGTAGCCACCTCTGCTTGGGGATGTGTTTATGCACAGTGTTTGACCTCCCTCTCAGTAAAGAAATGCTTCCTAATGTTCAGTCTGAACCTCCTCTGGTGCAGCCTTGAACCATTCCCACACATAGTGCAGAGCTAGTTTGTGCTGACAACCTGTTTTTTCCCTTTCAGATGTTACTCTGAGTCCAAACCCATCCCTAACTTTCCGCACTATTGGAGGGGTCCTTGACTTCTACGTCTTCCTGGGACCAACTCCCGAAAACGTAATTCAGCAATACACAGAGGTTAGTAGAAAAGTGCATATGGCACACGGGGCAGTATCTTGTAATGAACTCCCACCATTATCTGATAGTATCAGCAGGTAGTGCAGCCAAAGCTTCGTCCTGGTCTGTTCATGCAAAGCTGTAGCTTCAGGTCTATGGGCAACCTGGCATGTGTTCAGTCAACTGCAAATGGTCTGAGTGTATCTGGCTGAGTGTTCAATGCATGTCTCCAGCCTTTCCTGCAGCATTTCAGTAGTGAGAGCAGGAGTGCGTTAAAGGGATGCAATGATTAGAAAGAAATTTGTCCAAGCTTCCTCTTCTCTGGGCCGTGATGGTTTTACAGTCTTCACTATGTGACCACAATTGTGTTTTGACACTGTGGATGGAGAAAACAAACTAGGTAAAGCACAGATGGGAATGTTTGAAAACTTTGTATCTGCTGGACTTCAGAAATGTTGAATGCACTTCAAAGGCGTCAAGCCTTTTTTTGTCAGTGGAATTGCCTGTTGATTTTGGAGCTGTCAGCCTGTTTTTTATTAATGAAACCCCATGTAATTGCACTGGAGAGCATAGACATGAAAAAACCATTTACTGCTGTCTCACAGAGCATAACTACTTGCTTTCCAACTGCCCGATGTTTTCCAAAGAACTGAGAGTACACATGCATACACATGGCTGTTCTGGGAGCGTATAAGTAATTCTTATCCAGTGAGGGCCACCCAGAAAAACGTAGCATGTAACATATTTTTCCTGGTCACCAAAAGCCAGGTGATGTGTTAGCTGGGCCCTTGCACAGAAAATTGCCTCAGAACCAAGCTGTGCACGTAAAGAGACCCGTGCCAAGCCTAAAGAGTACGGAGCAAAGCCGAGAAGGGGCGTATCGCTGTGAGAAGGGGATTCATGCGTGCAGACCTTGAGGATTAAGCTATAACCGGAGGTGCTGAGCAGCCTGCGGTAGGGTGTCCTTGAGCCAGGCAGCCGGAGCTCGCAGCGAGGTGCGCATCTGCTCTGCCTTCTCCTCTGCCGCCCCACCAAGGGGCCTGAGCTCTGATTCTCAGCAAACATTTTGCCTTTCCTGGCTTTTTAAAGCCTCCGTATCCTATGCTTGCCTTCTTTTAAAGTGCCTGAAATAGGAGCAGAAATATTGTGGTTTGGACCGAGAGAAAAAGAGGATTTAGCCCAGAAGGAAAGTATTGCTGGCTTCTGTTTTGGTGATGGAAGGCAGAAGCAGCCTTGCACATGCCACTGTTTTGGGAAGGCTGGAGCCTCCCCAGGGTGGTGGGCTCTGCGAGACCTTCCTTTTCCAAGCAAAGGTTCAAGTGGTTCTCTCCCAGAGAGGTGGGAGGTCCCGGAGTGGGAGTGAGTGCTCTGTTGCTCAAAGGTTTCCAGCTCCCTCTGGATGTCCCCCCCACCAGCCACCTCTGAACCCAGTGCCACAGACCAACCGGCAAGTTGGGTTTTGGACTTACACGTTGGCAATCAAACAAACCAAACAACCAAACAAAAAAAAACATAGAAAGAAAGAAAAAGTAAAGCCACAGCTGTGATCCCAGCGATGAAAGCACCTATATCAGGGGAGTCGGTGCAGCAGCGCAATGGAGATTAGAGCCATCCCCGTCTCTTTTCAAAGTCTTTCATTGATGTTTGAAGGCAGCATTTCTGTGGCTTAGCAGGTGGCCAGCAGCTGAAAATAAAATGAGAGAGTTCTCACTCCCCAGCTGATGGGTACTGGCAGCTCACTTTCACCCCTGTCTCCCTGGAAATGGAGCTGGAGCAAAGAAAACAAGGTGAAGGGGAGCCGGTGGGTGTCTCCTAACTAGACATGTCACACGCCAGGACAAAAAATCCCCTGTTCTGTATTCTTCGAGCTTGCGCTCAGCTCTCTAGGGAATCTTAAGGAATGCATAGTTGCAATTTCACAGTGAAATAATAACTTCTTCAGTAAACATCCTGAAATTCCTGGATCGCAAATGTTACAATTACCATATTATTAGTCTCTAGGGTAATGATTTGGCTTTTGTGTACAAGATATGTGGGAAGGTGAAGGAGACAGAAAAGACTTTATTTTTCAATTGTATTTTCTGTCACACTAAGAGGACACTCCTGCACAGACATTGTCATGCCCCAGGGAAGGAGAGGGTAGAAAGGAACAGTGTGACTGATGTCTGCAAGGCACCGCTCAGCAGCATCCCTCAGCTCTCTCGGCTGTTTGCATGGGTCTCCTGGGAAGTGGTGTTTTGGGAGATCCTGGCTGCAGGGGACCCTGGTGGGGCCAGGTTGCCCTACTGCAACAAGCTCCTTGGGGGAATGGCACCCACCTCCCGCCTGTGCAAGCATCTGCCCAGAATTACTGCATGGGGCTTTTTTGCAGGGACCACCCATTGCGTATTCTCCAAGATGGCCCCAGTGGTATAGCAGGGTGCTGAGGTGCCAGCCCGGTGCATGGCTGTTGAGACCAAGGGAGAGCAAGGGAGCTGTGTCCAGAGCAAAGTGCTGGGGACAGGTGGCAGAGAAAGCCGTGGTGGCCCCGGGTGCCAGCCTGGCCCAGGCTAATCTGCTTTAAATGGGCTCCAAAGGCGATGCAGGGAGTGGGAAGGGAGCAGAGGGGGCTGGATGTCAGTGCCTCTATCCCTCCTGCTGTGTCTTGTGTGGAGCAGAGCGGGGCTGTAGGACATGTCTCCGTCCCTCCTGCTGTGTCTTGTGTGGAGCAGAGGGGAGCTGATTCTTCTGCTCCCTCCGGCCCCTGAGCCCGGCCGTGAGGAGCACTGCTCCTGGCACATCAGAGACAGTCCTGCCACAGCTATATATATATTTGACAGTAATCACACTTCTCTCCTACTACAGAAGAGGTCCGGTGTGCAGAACAGTTATGTAACACAAATCTCACTTTTTATGGCAAACGGCTCAGTTTGCAGGAGGATGGGCAAAAGCAGTAATAAGCTAAAGAGCTCAGCCATTGAGCTGAGCCTAGCTGAGGCTCTACAGCCAGACCTAATACCAGACCACCACTGCTAAATCCACTGGTGGCCTTTTAAGACAGAGTAACAGTCCACGGCAGTAGCGTATGAGCTCCATAACAAGACACTCGGGGAAGTTATCATTCAACAAATGGACATTTAACAGCTGTTGGGTGAAGGCCATGAATTTGTTATTTTATTACAAATTATCTGATGATAAGCTTTAAGGGAGC
The DNA here is from genome assembly GCA_013400195.1 of Aramus guarauna. NCBI lineage: Eukaryota > Metazoa > Chordata > Aves > Gruiformes > Aramidae > Aramus > Aramus guarauna. Next base: position 1,394,752 of record VXBL01002370.1, on the reverse strand, counting down.
ATACTGCATGGCTCCTAATCCTGGTTTGAGAGCAAATTGCTGGTTTACTTCCTCCTTACAGAACCGCAGGATAGTTCTGGGTGGAAGGGATCTCGGGAGGTCTCTAGCCCAGCCTCCTATTTGAGAGGTAACATGGGCAACCTGCTTGTACCTACAGTTTATCACAGATGATTCGGTGAGAGTCTCACAGTTGTATTCATGGGTGCCCCAAGAAAGACTGAGCAGCTGATAAGTGTTTGTGCAGCAAAGAACAAGGTTTGAAGACTTTGGCGTTCAAAGTCCTTAAAATTTTTAGACTCCTGAGGTGGTGAGTGTCTTCTTAATGGTTCAGTAGTTACAGGGCCATTCTTCTTGCTCTCCTAAAACAAAGTTCAGCTTCTGTGCACAGACTTTGAGTCATTACCTCCTTCCTGACTAGGTGCCCACAGGACTCACCTGCCTGCCTCAGCCATAGGGGATGAACTGGATACAGATGTCTGGGCCATAGGAGCAGCCACGTGATTTAGCCATTGTGTGACTCTCCAAACACGCTATTCCTAAACCACGGCATTAACCCACTTGGATTTTTATAGTTTCCTCCTACAGCTCTTCCTTAAAGAAAGGAAGTTTACGCAAATATCAAGCTCCAAGAGTCATTTTATATGGCTAATTAGGGTGCAACATTAGCAATCTTTCATGCTGAGCCCCTGTACCTGTGTTGCTGAAGATCTTGGCTCCTTTGTAAGCACGGGAAAGAGTATCTCTCTTCACGGTCTCTATGACATATAGGGCATAACTCTTCAGTCGTCTCTCTCGCATCAAAGTCTTTGGTCACAGTGTTAATAGAATAGGATCCTTATTTATTATATAGCATTTATAACTTAGTTGATATCCTTGATGCTTATAGTAGTAATGTTATTTGCCAATAACCCAGGACAGGGAAGGTGAATACAGATCACCTTGGGCACAGATTTTAGCTGTTTGATATAGGTATTTTCACTGAACTTTATTCTTACTGCAAAATGCTTCCAGGGTACCTCCTAGATTCATCAGCTCTCAGGTGCATCTAAAAAAAAAAAAAAAAAAATTGAAATAAATTATATAATGCCAAGTTATGTAAACCTGGAAAAACTAACAGTGAATTTATTAAACACCACCAGGAGTTATTTAAGAACCAAGTGCAGGAGGAATTGTGGTACAGAAAATAGGTTCTATTTTTTTCTTCTGCTTCTGCACTACTGTATCTTCCCATTTTTTCTCAGTTTGGATACCCCATATGTTTGCTGTTTCTGCATTTCTCATGTTTTCCTCCCTCAGTTCCCCTGCCATACCTCATTTACCTTTTCTGATTCTGTGGGATTCAATTTTGCCAAGCAGGCTTTCTCTGTCTACTGCATTTTATAATCATTTGTATGCAGAATGCAATCTATATGAATTAACCAGATCCTAAATATATATCAAATCCAACATGAGTTTTCAGGTTTGCAAAATTACATCCCTGCCTCTGCTGATCCATCTGCAAGTAGGTACCATATGTCAGTTACTTTATCAGGAAGCTTCAGGGGGATCCATTAGAGAGAGTCCGCAGCATAATTAGAAAAAAGAACATTTGTTTTCCCAGCTGCCCTGTTTTCATCCTTCCTCTTCAAATGTTCTGCTGATTTCAATTAAGCTCACCATAGATGCACCAACCTGGTGAACCTGGGGAACTAATGCTTTAAAACAGTATCTTGCTTGCAAGGTGGATTTTCTTCAGTTCGTTTGGATGTAATCCCAAACTCCTCAAGGGATGCTGTCACAAAATACCACCTTGCTGTGGGGCAGCTCTGCGGTCCACAGGTGAGACGGCACCGTCACGTAAGGGCGAGCAGTTGAACCTCAGCAAACCGCAGCGCTGGGGACGTGCCCTTTGGGGAGGACCCTGGCCGGCATGCTGGTGGCCACAGCTCCACCTCCAGCCCTGCTAGCATCCTCCCGGCTGCTCAGTAAGACACGGAGGCAGAAGTTTTTGAACCCTGTTGCACTGACAATGTCCTGGGCTGACCACCCCCTTTAGTTGGGAGCGACCCAGGGTGTTGCAGGGCCCGGAGCAGGGCTGCGTTCAGTGGTAGGATTAATATTTCTGGTTTTCCCTTTTCTCTTGTCCAAGGCGAGAAGCCTGTGCACAAAACATTTTATTTCATTAGGGAGTTCTTTTGTTTTGGTCTGTCTTTTTAACCTTGTTTGTAGAGGTCACTCTCTGTTTACAGTAGAGAAAGCAAGGGCAACATGTGCATCTGCTTTAGGAACACAAAGTGGTGGGGTTCATGGAGCTCAGCTTGGCTAAAACAAGCTCTGCTGCCTCCTGAGATGAATTTGTCCTTAATATGGTGAGTGCAGTTGTGACAGAGAAACAAACTTCTTGCCCTGAGACTTGCTGTGCTCTGCTGGACACCTCAGTGCCGGCTCACAAGGTATGGAGGAGATTGTCCTGAGCCATCGCACCCCATTCAGCTCTCCACGGCAAACACCAGCAGAGCTCAAAGGATGGTCTGTGGGATCCGGCACATCTGCACAAGCTGGAAATAACTAATGACACATGTAACCAGACAAGACTGCACTGTGGTGGCAACGGTGTGTGTCTGCTCACTGGTTTCCCTGCCCCTGTCCGGGGTCTCTCCTGGCAGGGGTGCAGCAGCGTGCAGTGAAGGCTAAGTGCATCAGGAGCATGCTGCTGATAGCTGCTCTTGCTTCCTTCAAAGGGCTTAGGCTCCAGCTAAGGTGGAGGTTGACACAGGTGTTGAAGAGGGTGAAGAGAGTTAAGTCCGGTGGAACGGGATGAGTGGCAGGCATACAGGGCAGCTGTGCTGCTCAACTGGAACGTCCCTCCTGGAGGGACTCAAACTATTAACCTCACCAGTTGTTCTGGCCTCCTCTGGCTTTTTCTTAGGTGAGATAGCAGCAGCTCATCAAGCAAAAGCACACTGTGTATCCAAATTTGTAATGCTTCGTGCTTAAAGTTCACCTGTCTGTCCACAAGCCGTTGTCATTTGCAAGCAATTTACCCTGTGTGTTCCCCCAGCTCAGGTGCCCTAAAACATCCTCTGCTTCTCCCCACTTCTCTCCTGCATCTGCTTTTCTGCTCAGTGCGGTTTTGACATCCCACCAGCTCCTGTATCCATGACATATTTCAGCATTGCTTCCCCAGGTCAGACTCTTACTGGAGAAAATCCCATAGGAAAATGTGCCTTTACGCATTGCGATGTCTAGAGAGCTTAGGAACACAATTGATACAGAGAGCCAGGAGTGCCTCCTCTTATTTAATTAAAGTAGATGGGGTTTAGCTGTCAATATACAAGTTTTTTTCTTTTTCAGTTCTTAGCATAATTACCTAACTGTGGAGATCCGCAAGGCAACGAGAGAGGAACAGTTATTTAGCCAAAGGGAGTCAATAGATGCAAGTGACTAATAAGTCATGGGTGCTTACTAGCTACTTAATTTTCATGTATTGCCTGCAAGGATGTTAGAAATACAGAACAAAGGCTAATTTCACGGAATCTAACTGTTTAAAACAGGAGCAAGCTTTTCAGGAGATGTCCCCCAGAAAACACCAGTGTGTGCTAATGAGGTAATGCCAGATTTCAGCTTATTTCTAGAACAGACACATTGTGGTTGCTCGCTGCTTGTCCCAGGTTGCCAGAGCAGCTCTCACTGGGGGAAGCAGAGCAGGATGCCTCGCTCCCCTGTGCTCTCAGTCAAGTTTCCTTATGCAATTTACAGCTGCATTACATGGAGCCATTGGAAATCAAATATTTATAAAATCGTATTTAACTCATTACCTCATGTTTCAGTTCAGAATTTTGGGACCAAACAGTAACTCTGACCTTGAAGAGGTTTGTCAATGCCTGGCAACACAATGCTGTGGGCCAGCAATAATAGCAGTCAGTCATGAGTAAATGAATTTCATCAAGGTAGTGTGTAAATATAATTAAAACTTCAGAGAGATCAAATAAACATCAGACTCTGATGAGTTAGTTCAGCTGGATGTGGCAAGAAAAATTAGCAAAGCTGGTGTTGCTGCATGGCATCGGCGATTTGGTCTAAAGTTGCGCCAGGGCAGGTTTAGGTTAGACATTAGGAAAAACTTCTTCACAGAAAGGGTTGTCAGGCTCTGGAATGGGCTGCCCAGGGAGGTGGTTGAGTCCCCGTCCCTGGAGGTATTTAAAAGAAGGATAGATGAGGTACTTGAGGACATGGTTTAGTGGTGGGATGGCAAGGTTAGGTTAGCGGTTGGACTTGATGATCTTAACGGTCTTTTCCAACCTAGATGATTCTATGATTCTATGATTTGCCTGCTGTTGACCAAAGGGTTTGTGGTCTTGGCACAGGTCAGGCGGTGCGATGCTCCACGCTGGGTTTCCACCGGCGTGTGCTGCGTCAGTGAAGGCACGTGCTGCTGTGCGAAGGCTGAGATCTCAGCGAGACCCTCATTTAATGTTAGACTGGGTTTTACACACCGTGTCTTTCACTGGGGTGTTCTTACAAGTGATGCTCGGTGTGGGTGTCACTCAGAGCCTCTGCTCAGGACAAGGGTACACCAGGAGAAGTGCTTTTTTGAAGCCAAGCATACTGTACAGTGAATCATTCTGAGAAAGGGAAGAGTCTTTCATGGGTGTGTGATACCTGTGCACTGATCTTCATGGCTTAAATGACCTGGGAACCTCTCCTGGTGTTTCTGAATAACTTTTCTCTTCAAAATCTTCATCTCACCCTTTGCATTTGTGTATTCCTCATTCCTGCCGTAGGCCATTGGACGCCCACACATGCCTGCCTACTGGTCTCTGGGATTCCACCTCTCCCGATGGGGTTATGGTCATATTGATGTTTTAAAGGAAACTGTGGATCGCATGCACTACTATGATATCCCATATGTAAGTATGACTTTTTCGTGGTGTATGCTAATTTTACAATCCAAAGTGAGATGAATAAAATTATAATAGAGGAAAAGTGATTATCTTAAAAAGACAATTGTAGAATAATGGGACGTTCATAATCTTATCTAGTGGTTTTGCATGTAATATCTTTATAATGCTCAAAAGAACATTTAAAGCAGGCTTTGAACATGAGGTTTAAGTGCTGCTCTTAGCTGCATAGCAGGTGATTCTGGTGTGGATTTACTGTTATGCCGTATGAGGTGCTAGCATTTTGAAAATAAATTACAGTACTTCTGATGCATATCACTGCCAAACAGTTGCTAAACTAGGACTTCTACATTTTCATTTTGTCCATTGCTACCATGTAATTTTATGGGAGCTGAATTTAGCCTGACAACTATTTACAATCATTATAGCTAACCTCTTAGGTTTCATTTCATACATTAGTTACCTTTCAGAAATACAGTTGCATGCATTCCAATTTTCTGTATCAAATATTTCAATCATAGAATTATAGAATAGTTTGGGTTGGAAGGGACCTTTAAAGGTCATCTAGCCCAACCCGCCTGCAATAGGCAGGGACATGTTCTACTAGATCAGGTTGCTTAAAGCCCCATCCAACTTGAGCTTGAATGTTTCCAGGGATGGGGCATCTTCCATGTTTCTGGGCAACGTGTTCCAGTGTTTCACCACCCTCATTGCAAAAAATGTCTTCCTTATATCTAGTCTGAATCTACTCTCTTTTAGTTTAAAACCATATCCCCTTGTCTTATCACCACAGGCCCTACTAAAAATTCTGCCCCCATCTTTCTTATAAGCCCCCTTTAGGCACTGGAAGGCTGCTCTAAGGTCTCCCGGGAGCCTCCTCTTCTCCAGGCTGAACAACCCCAACTCTCTCAGCCTCCTCATAGGAGAGGTGCTCCAACCCTCTCATCATCTTCGTGGCCTCCTCTGGACTCACTCCAAGAGCTCCATGTCCTTCTTATGTTGGGGGCCCCAGAGCTGGATGCAGTACTCATGTAACTTTTACTTTCAAAATGTTTAGGATGTCCAACATCTTGATATCGACTACATGGAACGTCGCCTGGNTAAAAGAAGGATAGATGAGGTACTTGAGGACATGGTTTAGTGGTGGGATGGCAAGGTTAGGTTAGCGGTTGGACTTGATGATCTTAACGGTCTTTTCCAACCTAGATGATTCTATGATTCTATGATTTGCCTGCTGTTGACCAAAGGGTTTGTGGTCTTGGCACAGGTCAGGCGGTGCGATGCTCCACGCTGGGTTTCCACCGGCGTGTGCTGCGTCAGTGAAGGCACGTGCTGCTGTGCGAAGGCTGAGATCTCAGCGAGACCCTCATTTAATGTTAGACTGGGTTTTACACACCGTGTCTTTCACTGGGGTGTTCTTACAAGTGATGCTCGGTGTGGGTGTCACTCAGAGCCTCTGCTCAGGACAAGGGTGCACCAGGAGAAGTGCTTTTTTGAAGCCAAGCATACTGTACAGTGAATCATTCTGAGAAAGGGAAGAGTCTTTCATGGGTGTGTGATACCTGTGCACTGATCTTCATGGCTTAAATGACCTGGGAACCTCTCCTGGTGTTTCTGAATAACTTTTCTCTTCAAAATCTTCATCTCACCCTTTGCATTTGTGTATTCCTCATTCCTGCCGTAGGCCATTGGACGCCCACACATGCCTGCCTACTGGTCTCTGGGATTCCACCTCTCCCGATGGGGTTATGGTCATATTGATGTTTTAAAGGAAACTGTGGATCGCATGCACTACTATGATATCCCATATGTAAGTATGACTTTTTCGTGGTGTATGCTAATTTTACAATCCAAAGTGAGATGAATAAAATTATAATAGAGGAAAAGTGATTATCTTAAAAAGACAATTGTAGAATAATGGGACGTTCATAATCTTATCTAGTGGTTTTGCATGTAATATCTTTATAATGCTCAAAAGAACATTTAAAGCAGGCTTTGAACATGAGGTTTAAGTGCTGCTCTTAGCTGCATAGCAGGTGATTCTGGTGTGGATTTACTGTTATGCCGTATGAGGTGCTAGCATTTTGAAAATAAATTACAGTACTTCTGATGCATATCACTGCCAAACAGTTGCTAAACTAGGACTTCTACATTTTCATTTTGTCCATTGCTACCATGTAATTTTATGGGAGCTGAATTTAGCCTGACAACTATTTACAATCATTATAGCTAACCTCTTAGGTTTCATTTCATACATTAGTTACCTTTCAGAAATACAGTTGCATGCATTCCAATTTTCTGTATCAAATATTTCAATCATAGAATTATAGAATAGTTTGGGTTGGAAGGGACCTTTAAAGGTCATCTAGCCCAACCCGCCTGCAATAGGCAGGGACATGTTCTACTAGATCAGGTTGCTTAAAGCCCCATCCAACTTGAGCTTGAATGTTTCCAGGGATGGGGCATCTTCCATGTTTCTGGGCAAGGTGTTCCAGTGTTTCACCACCCTCATTGCAAAAAATGTCTTCCTTATATCTAGTCTGAATCTACTCTCTTTTAGTTTAAAACCATATCCCCTTGTCTTATCACCACAGGCCCTACTAAAAATTCTGCCCCCATCTTTCTTATAAGCCCCCTTTAGGCACTGGAAGGCTGCTCTAAGGTCTCCCGGGAGCCTCCTCTTCTCCAGGCTGAACAACCCCAACTCTCTCAGCCTCCTCATAGGAGAGGTGCTCCAACCCTCTCATCATCTTCGTGGCCTCCTCTGGACTCACTCCAAGAGCTCCATGTCCTTCTTATGTTGGGGGCCCCAGAGCTGGATGCAGTACTCATGTAACTTTTACTTTCAAAATGTTTAGGATGTCCAACATCTTGATATCGACTACATGGAACGTCGCCTGGACTTCACCTATGATAAAGTGAATTATGCAGGTCTGCCAGAGTACGTCCAACAGCTGAAGAAGGAAGGAATGCACACTGTCGTGATTCTGGTAAATTAATGATGTTGCTAATTATTTCTCTGTTTATAAGAACTATTTGCAGCATAGTGTTCTTAGCAGTATCTAGGTGCTAACACACGCATGCTATTGTAGCAGATTTTCCATTTTTGTCATTTGTTGAGAAGAGCTAAGGTTTCATATTTCTCACAGGTTTCATATTTAAATGTGTTGCATTTATCAGATATCTGTGTACCAGCACCATCTCTATACCATAACATTAATTCTCTTTCAGTTTTTCCCACTCAGTTATGAGAAATTTTGCCTCTGTTCAGGGCTGAGTTGAGATAGGATTGCTTTAGTGCAATTCTTTTCCAGAAAAAGAATAAATTAGTCACAGTCAAAAATATTAGAATAGTGGAAAAAAATCTACTCATATTCCCCCTGGAGAGCTAGTAGCTACAGTTCATGTTGCTTTATATTTTAATCTAAATTAATGTAAGAGAAGTTTGTTTCCATGAAAATCAATGGAAAACATATGTAGAACCTGTAACCAAAACTGATATATGACCCAATGAATGAATTGGGGCAGAGGTGAAAATCAGAGATTTCTGTCTTTCCCCATCAGTTTTTCCAGCAAAGGTAGCTGCTTCTCTTCAGCAAGTTCCCACACTACAGGACCTTGCACTGAAATTACCTTTTCTCACAGTAACTGAGTGAGTGACAATGGTGGCAAGGAAATCGGAGGCCGGAATTAAATAAAAGTCCTTGATAGATGCATAAGACCTGGCCCAGCACAGGCTGGGGCAGTCACACCACCTGGGAAGGATCCAGGTGGGATGCTCAGGACCTGGAGCAGCACACGTGGGTGTGAAACTTCGCCACAGAGAAGAGAGGCATAATTTGTTCTCCATAACCATTAAGGACAGGATAAGAAGAAAAGTGCTTTAAATTGCAGCAGAAGAGATTTAAGGTAGACATTAGGATAAAGCTGCCTGTCTGCAAGGCGAGCCGAGGAGGGAGCCAGCTGCCGGGGGCCAGCGGTTCCCTCCCGAGCGGGTGTTGCAAACAAGTCTGACAGATGCATCAGTCTCTCGTCTTGCTACTTTCTTTCCTGACACACTTATTCAAATCAGCGTATTCTCCCGCAGCTTTTTCTGCTAGGTTAAACAAGCTGAAGTATTTAATTCTCTTTTGTACCATGTGAGGTCTTCAGACCTCATTGTAGTAGCTCTCCCTCACATGTGCCCCAGTTTGAATGCATTTGCCTGTGTAGAGGATAACTGGATTTCACAGCGCTTCAGCGGATGCCCCCGCAGTGTTTGGAGAATGGCAGAAATATTTCCTTCATTCTGCCAAAAATCTCTTGTATGACAAAGCCCTGCATCACATTTACCTACGTTATATTGGTAGCTCATACTTGTAAGGAGACCAATTAATCCAGCTGAATCAAGAATGGACAGGCCACTAATGTTTGGGCCCTAAGCTGATCCAGTCCTTTTAAAATAAGGGCCATGTTCCTCATCTTGTCGTGGGCGTCCTGTAAAAGGCTTGTGGGAAGAGAGACTGAATAGCAGAGGCCTAAATTGTGGGACAGGTCCTCTTTCATTTATGGTGGTGTATCAGGTATTTACTGGAGTCAAGATAACCGAGACCTACTGCAATTTCCTCATCTAAAAATCACATTATCTTATCAAACAGATAGATTAAGTCAGAAGTGCCTCCCTGTCCTTATTTTTTCCTCCAGAATTTGTTGTAAATTTTAGCACATGACTAAGGATGAACTAGTCAGCACCACAGATACCCATATCGGGGTTTTCTTTTTAAAATACAGTTATGAGGTTTGCTGTTCTTCAGTCTGCCGGTTTTTTTGTTTGTTTGTTTTGTTTTTGGGTTTTTTTGGTTTTTTTTAGTATTTTCATTAAAAATACCTGCTCTGTATTTATTACTGGCCTACTCTTCACTTTGTTGTACTATAATTGCATTCACTGCTAGGAATCTCAAAAAAACCCACACAGCCCAAGTGATCAATTTTACATTGGTAATGGAAATATCAGCCTATATAGTGAGTGCTGGTTGCCAACAATTTGTCCTCAAAGACACATTCCCATGAAGATTCCAATTCTTCTGCAGCTGTAAATCACGAGAAGCTCTAGGGTGCAGCAGTGAAAACAGTTTCCATCAGTGGAGGTCCAAGGCACAGAGTTTAAACAGTAACAGATTACTAAGTCGCTCTGATGGAGAGCAACTTCAAGACAAAAATAGTCCAAAATTAACTGGATATATCATTGTAAATAACCAAGCAGTAGAGGAGCACTTGTGCTGTCAGGACTGAGTGCTCTGTCCAACTATTAGGCAGTTTATGCTCCTTGTATCCTCAGTACTGCTCTAAAAATTAACTCATCTCTTAGAGCTGTCATGTTAAATACCACCTGCCTATTTATTGGCTTATCTCAAAAAAGTTTGCGAGACATGAATATATCAGCAAAATACTGTGAGTTTGGGGTAGCTCTTCCTGTGCACTCTTGCCCTTCAGTAAGTACACAGTAGTCACCTCTTTTTCGTCAGTGCTAGGATGCCTCCAGTTGTTTTGCACTTGCTGCTGGGTAAGAAGCTACAGACAAGCAGTCATGTTTAGTGGGTGAGCTATGTTATCTTCTTGCCTGTGAATTTATCTCAACAGCATTTTTAAAGCCCTTTCAGTTTCTCAGATGGCACATGCTAGAGCAGTGCAAGGAGCTGTAGCTATATAAATCTTCATCCAGCTGTTAGGCAGATGTAAGGAATATAACAACAATTCTCAACTCATGCAATGAGCTAATGGGCATCCAGATAGGAAGCCCTGCTTTCCTCCTTCCACCAGCCAGTTACTAAGGATCGTCACCTGCTCTAGTTCTTTAGATAAGCTTGTGAAAAAGAACAAAAGCTGATCCAGTTTGTTCTTCGTTTTTTAAAAGCTAATGGGAAGTCTAGGTTGCACTGGTAGAGAAATTTTCTATTTTCACTTTACCACAGCTGCTGATATTTCTGTCAAACTCTGATTGTTAGCATTCTTTAGTGATGTAAAGCATTCTCATAAGTTGAGTCAGGAGCTGGAACAGTATGAAGCGTTTCATTCCCAAGTGACAGCAAAGCCATACTAACTGCAATCAAGGCAAATGTAATCCGGTTTGATACCAGAAGAACAATTTTCTATTTAGCTCCCCTTTGGGTAGTGACAGTAATGAGCGAGTTCCCTAAGTGCAGCAGATTGTTGCCTCCCTCATGATGATTTCAGGAAATATGCTCTGATTGCAGTCACTTAGTGTCATGTGAAACCTCTGCTAAATGGGTTTGGGGGAGATGGGTTCAGTCCTTCTCATCTCAGACCGCGATGGTCAGAAGCCAAGCGCAGCTCCTGAGAGCCAGCAGTATTAACACTGGTAACCTGCCTCAGGATGGGACGCTGGATTCGGTTGTGCCACCACTGCGGAGGTGGCTGGTGCCTCACCACCAGGAAGTCCAGTCTCCACGCTTGCATCTGACACTGAGAGCCCTCTGTACCTGTGGTCACCTTGATGGTAGCGGGGCCCCATTACCGGAGTCTCTAAATGCAATCCTTCAGCACTTCTCTCTCCTGATCTCTTTCAGAGGCCACCTCCATTTAAGGGAAATTTTGTCTAAGAGTGTCAGTACTTGGTCATCATTATTGCACTGAATAATGAGCATGCTTCAGCTGAGTCAGAACAAATATATTCTTTAGAAACAAAGAAGTTCTAAAAGTAACAATGACTACAATGTAAAATGATAAACATTATTACTGAAGAGGAGCTTTAATGAAAGACCTTGTATACCTTCCATTAAATCACACTAAAAATAGAAACAGCTAGGAATGACATGAGTGACAAATTACTTAAAAGTCAATAGCAACATGCTCATAATTCAAAATAATACTTGATAGCTTTAACATTTTAAAGTCCAGCTCTATGAGCTGTAGAGGCTAAAATTTCCAGAGGCGAGTTCTTATGGATGTGTGTCAAAATCTATGTTTGGGGTCATAGGTGGAAATGCATCAGTGCCCCCAGGTCTCAGGGCAGCAAGCTGGAGTTAAGGATGTTCAGAACCAACTTTCCAAGGGCTGCTAAAAAGATGAGTTAGGGAAGATTTAAAGGACATGAACTTCCTCCCCCACAAACAGCCCATGAATGGATTGGGAGGGTTTTGTTCTCTTTAGGACGATACTAAACCTGCATAATATATTAGATTTATGCACTGGAATAACCTTTCAGCTAAAGGAAACCAGAAGTTTGGATTAGGAGTAGCTAATTAAGCTGACTTCTTCCAGCCTTCAAGTCCCCTGAGAGACATCTTTTCTACAATTATAAGATCATTATTGCAGATGGACATTTTTCTCTTTTCCAAAGCTGAACTATTAAATAAGTTAAAAATGTAATGGACACTTATACTCTTTATGGAGGTGACACTGGAGGTAGATAGTTAAAGTTGAACAGAATTTTGCACTTAAGGTAGGGATTTAGCAGGGGCTTTTGTTTTTGAGGCATGGAAGGATATACTTTCCTCACCAGGACTGTAGCTATCAGAAGGCTTACAAATAATTTGGGCAATTAATTTAGGTATTAAAATAAGCTTTAAAACATGCCTTTAAAGAAATTTACCATTTGGGATCAGATATTTTTTGTTCTTAAGAAGTTTATTAGTTAGATTTCTACAACATTTTAAGTAAAATTCAGTTAAATTGTTGCACATCTATAGGTGAATGGAAGAATTTTCAGTGGTGTTTTTCTCCATTGTGCTTTATAACTGAAAGTTTTTTGCCTTAAGCAGAACCTGAGGGAATAACATTTTCTAAGAGAAAAGTAAAGAATTCCCTTCTAAAATGGCTGCAATCTTCCTCTGTTCTAAATAATACAAAGCAGATAGCTACTCCCGATTAGGGACATATTGCAAAGTGCACTTATCTCGTTTTAGTCCCAGTTGACTGCTGAGCAAAGTTGAATAGTATCTCTTCATTCTCTGACATCTCAAAGCATTCCTAACTTTATTACTTACTGGCATGGTGGGCCACCATCTTCCCCAGGAGCGGATTAGGCTCCATCCTGATGAACTTGGTGGCCATCCTGGGGCAGAGAAGCTGTTGGTGTCAATGCCGCTGGCTGCAATGGGAGGTAGTGACCACCCCAAGCAGTGAAAGAGGCAGCAAGGATGAGCTATGGGGTGTAAAATGCTGTGGTCTTCATGCCTAGGGAGAACAGAGGTGTATACCCCCACAGGCATGCATGAATTGGGTTGCTCTGCACCAAACTGACATAAAGCACCCTTGTCTGACTTTGGATCTCAAGGGAGGGCTAGCAAGGTCCTTTTGAGGTTGGATGTGTCCCAACTTCAAGGCCCTTGAGAAGCTTTAGCTATTCCAGCAGTGAGCTGCTGATGCTGAGGCAGCTGGAATGAGGATTGCCTTGGAGGACACCTAAAGGTGTCCAAGTGTGGGAATGCCCAGCGTGGCACCCCGCTCTGCCAAGCAGAGACCTCGGCAGGGGAAAAGTAAAATCCAGTGCCCCTCTAAAATCATTTGAACATGGAATGTCTCATAAAAAATAAACATGAGGGTGTTTAATAATTTCACATCACTTTTGCCTTATGCAAGAAATACAACATATCTTTAATGATTTTTCCTAAATTATTACGTGCTCTCAACTCTCATTAAATTTTAATGCTGTTTTCTTCCAATATTATTGCAATCTGCATTAAGAACATAATCCCAATTTTTCTAAAATACAGCAATAGAAAAGTAATTGTGACCTTTGGGATTTTGATAATGCAAATGTAATCACTGTTTTCAGGACCCTTTCATAACCAAGGACGAAAAACCGCAAACTTACAGGCCTTATGATCTTGGACAGGAAATGGGCATCTGGGTGAACAACTCTGATGGCATAACTCCTGCTGTTGGAAAGGTTGGTTTATTAAATTCTCTCAGGCATTTGGTCTAGTGCTGCTTCAATGTGACAAAGCAGCTGTGTAACAGAAATGAGAAGATAACCAGTTGTTATACCTGTGACCTCTAGGCCTGGCCCCCCGGAGACTCGGTGTTTCCCGACTACACCAACCCCAGGACAGCCGAGTGGTGGACCCAGTTGTGTCTGGAATTTAAGAATGTCCTTGACTACGACGGGATCTGGATTGTACGTCTCCTTGTATTTGCCCTCCCTTGGGTTAAAAAAAGAAAATGAGGCTTTTGACATGTGTCTTACTCTCTTTATTAAAGGATATGAATGAACCATCCAATTTCTTAAGAGGCCAGTATCCTGGATGTGCTGATAATGGTATCAATAACCCTCCTTACATTCCCAGTAAGTAAAGTTTCTTTGACACTTTTTTTTTTTTTTTTTAAATCCTGGATAGGCTGTTTCTTAGAAAAAAAAAGAAAATCCATCCTTCATTTTCCATCTTTCCCTGCGTTCAGTTACATATTTGCTCAGGACTCCATTGGCTCAGCTTTGATGGAGTATCAGACATGAGCCACTTTCCTCTGTCAGTCACTGGGGCTGCCTTGTAACAGGACTAGAAAAATGGTCTTCCCTGCCATTCTCTGAGCAACTGGTCTGCATTGGAGAAGGGGCAGGATACCTATATGCTGTAACTCAGCTACAGATTTATGGAAGGGGAAACCCATTTGCCTTACCATCGCCCTTGCTAGTCCCAGGGGTAGGCAGTCTCTGCCTTTTCCTTAAACCATGACATGGAAGATGGCATCTCCCTAATGCCTTACTTCAGTGTATTTTCTTTCTCTTAGGAAAGAAGTTTTGATTGGCTTACTAGAAATGGGCTAAAAATAAGTTTTAAAATGCCCAAGCCTATGGGAGACAGATAGGAATGGGAACACCTCTTCCAGTCACCAAGTTAATGACATGCTCATTCTCCCACAGGAAGCCATGAGTACTTACAATTAGTGTCAGTGGTCCTGGCAATTAATCCAGCCAATATTTCCCCAGGAAAGCCCTGCTGCCTGAGCAATGCTAATATGCAGCAGAAAGTTGATACATAAATGAGTTATTGACAATGAAGTGTTGGAAATGTCCCTTTTCCCTTCAGGATATTGTACTGTCATGTGAATTCTTAATTTTATTTATTAAATCTCATTTCACTCCAAATACAAAAGAAATGTAAACATCACAAAAACATGACAAAATATTATAAAAAGGTGGTAAATTATTGAAACCAGAAGCAGAGCTTTTAATTATGATTTTGGTGTTTTCTGTCTTTGTAGGCAAACTGCTGATTGTAACTGTTGTGTGCTAGCACTGTGGGTCTTGTCATTGACCAAAGCCCAGGAGCTGATAAGACATTTCCACCTTTGCCTTAAGTTACCTCCATTTTTGTCAGCATTCAGAGCTGCGAAAAAGGGTGTGAGCCTTTGGGGAAGATGGCCAAAATAGCAGAACCCCTTTCACCCTCACAAATAAAGGCATGAGGGATGGACCCGTAAAGAGCTGCAAAGCTGAGCTTTGCAACACCTAGCACTGAAGTCTGAGCCATTATGTAATAATCAGGTTTAGGGACCTAGATATCTGTGTAGCACGTGAGGACAATGAGGGATGCTGAAGAGAGGTGTGTTTTGAGCCCACTTTCTCTGACTTGTCCCTTCTCGTGCAAGGATGCACCTACTTCTACTTGTGACTCACCGTGTTGGTGTCCCTTCTGCAGACAGGAGCCTGAGGCATTTCTTCCAAGGTGTAGGTGATCTAAGCTGCTTAGTCCAAGAAGACATTAGGACCTTCCTGGGTTTTGGGGCCTCACTGCTTTCTTGGGTGCCTGAATCTGTGCAAGCCCCAGTCTCGGTGCCTCAGGCTTTCTGTCAATGTAGCCTTTAGCCTCCTTATGCAAATTATAACCACGATTACACGTAACCGTGGTTTGAACTTCTAAACCCAGATGTCCTTCAAATCAATCTTATATAAAACACTTTATACTGAAGATCAGCACGCAATTATAAAATAATAATTATTACTAAGGCAGAATAGAAAATATTAAGAATAAGAGTGAAGCACGAAAGCATGATTCGTGGCAGCATTTTCTTTCATATCCCACCTTAATTTTATGGGGCTAATAATTAAGTGCCACTGGGACATAAAGTGTGACTTTCTCCAGAACCTTAATGTCTTCGTCAAAGCCGTATCAAAGTTACTTGGAAATTGCCTATAAATTAAGTTATTTCTGATGCCGATCAGCCACATTGGAGTCTTTGTGTCTAAAGACCCAAGCACAAGGACTCCAGCTGTGGTGGCACAGCAGAGCAGAGAGGCTAATGGGTTTTCAGGTACAGAGAAATGCACTTCGTAGTAATGAACTGCAAATATACAGTAAAGTGCGATTAGGCAGTCAGATTGCTTGTTCACTGAGAAATATTACAGTAGTGCGTGCACCTAATTAAGCATGCAAAGGAAGGATATTTGAGAATCTACCTTCTTTCTTTTTTTGAGAGGATTTTATAACATTTTCAGCTCCATCTCTGAAAAATACATCCTATAAACCAAACATCTGACCTGCCCAATTCCTGCTGAACTTCACATGGCATTTTCATGGAGGTTACCTGCAGAGGCTGAGAATCACATTTTCTGCACCAAATGGGCTTTGCCAAGATCTCCTTAATATGGCATCAAAGACCAGACAACATCTCTGCAGCCAATTTATGCCTCATATTGCTTCCCCTTGGCTCAGCTAAACCAGTGCTGTGCCAGCAACATCAGGGCTACTCCTGACTACTACTGAAGGCAAAAAATTACCGCTGCCTCCACTGCCTGTGACCTGCTGATAGAAAGAGTTACTGGATAATCCATTCGCATGTGAATATACCCATTATAATCTGTCCCTGCTCCCTTCTGTGCTGCGTATCGGACCATTGCAGGTGACACCCTGTGGACTGCTGCACCCCATGCTTTTTCCTCCCCTGCACACCTCCGGCACTCATCGCTCGCAATGCTGCTTGGGGCCATGCCGTTAGTCCTGCTGGCTTTTAGCCCTAGATGCCTCAGGGGAAGAGAAAGGCCAGAGCCGAGCTTAGGTGTGAATTTTGCCATGATAGGGCAGAACCCTGCTGCCTACCTACATCTGCAGCTGAGTGATACGCAAACCGAGGTCTCGTGATTTCACACAGCCATGCAAGTTCCCTGGGCATCCAAATTTCTGTGGTTTTGTTTGTTTGTTGTTTGTTGTTGTTGTTGCTGTTGTTTTTCTTGCAACATTTTTGCTTTTAAGTAAAATTTGTCACTATGTAAAAGAATGTATAGGCTTATTCTTAATTCAGTAATGCAGAAATTTTCTTTTCTGGCTAGTGTGTACTGAATGCATGATATTTGTACAGATGTTTTTAATTATTGGACATAAAACTTGAAGTTAGCAGTTTACTTGGTCCTCTCACCCTCTTGCAGACACGCGTGCCTGTCTGCAAGCAGGTATTCATGGCTACATGCTAACCTCTAATCAGCGCAAGTCTGGCACTTCTTCAGCTTTTCCTCTTCCCAAATCCTTTGGTGTTTTCACCCCTAAATAAGTAGAAATATGAAGAGATTTGAATTGTGATGTATATAATTTTACAGCCTTTTATATCATTCTCAGGCATTAGTGATCGTTCCCTGTTGCAAAAGACGTTGTGTCCCGACTCCAAGACTTACCTCGGAGAGCATTATAACACACACTCTCTCTTTGGCTGGTCACAGACAGAACCAACTTTCCAGTAAGTTTTCTAAGTATTCTTTAGCAGATTTCAGGTGATTGAAATACAGTTTAAAAGCCACTGATATTACCTGGGAAATCTGTAATATGATCTAATAAGAAACAGCCTCATGCTTCGTTTTGCTATTTGTCACTTAGTAAGAAGTTTCAAGAGAATCTTGGAAGAAGAAACGGAATCTTTTCCAATTTTACTTTTCTTAGCTAATATCAGGATCTGCTTGTGGGGCTTAACTCTTCAGCTGCTGCTTCTGCATAACTAGAGCAAGGTGTTCCTATGGTTGATGGGGGCTGCTCAGGTGCAGCTGCTGCAGAAGCAGTCTTGTGTGGCACCAGGGGAATTTTTCCATCCCTTTGCCACCATGGCCCAAGCAGAGGAGTTTCTGTCACTGCCGGTGAAGGATTTGAACCGTGCAGCTCCCCCGGCTGCTTCAGGAGTTGCCTCCAGTTCCTGGCAGGCAGCATTTTGCATTTTGGCTTGAGGCTCAGTTGGTTCAGGAGGGCAGAGCTGCATTGCAGCACAGCTGCTGTCGGCTACTGTAAAACTCATTTTGCAGCTGGGAAGCACTCAAAACTGGCTTACGCAGGCAGACTGTTGCTGTGAAGCTGGAGTGACGGTGGAAAGCTAGCTGTTGGATTAAATCAAATGGGCAAATCATGCCTTTTCCAGCAGGGATTGAGCTAAAACATGGGTAAGTTTAATACCGCAATGTAAGTGCCAAAGCAGGGGTCCTTGCACTGGCTTACTTCAGTATTTAGCACTCATTTTCAGCAGCTGTATTGTGCTAGCATCCAGAGGACACAGTAAAGTGAGCCTGCTTACACTGGGAAGTGTACTATTGTACGCCAAGCCTGGGGGAAGGGCAGAACTGGGTAAAAGCCAGAAGAGTTGGGGACCTGGCTGAAGAGCAGCCCAGCTTTCGAGAGAAGGATCAGAAAGCCCTTGAATTCTGCACCTCACTGGCCACCCAGCCCAGCTGGGACACACGGAATGTAGGATGGGTTTTGGATCCTTACATCCCAATCTCAGCAAAGATCCTCCCATCGTAGTGTCTCCACTGGGGTTTGTCCCCTGCACGCTGAGGTCCAGCAGAACACAAAACCATACGCTGTCTTGGTAACATGGTTCAAACAGAAGCTTTGCATTTGCTCACCTTCTTGAGCTGATTTTTTTAGTTTTATTCAGGCTCTGTGCCAGCAAAGTGAATTGTCTGAGACAAACCCTGCGAATTTAGCAGGAAAATCTTGGTGTGCCAGCACATCTGTCTCAGCCCCTTCGCTGTGCATTCTGTCCTGGCCATGCTCACATGGGCCAACGCCGTTGGGACAGTCACTGCTGCACTGCTCCTTGCGGCCTTCCCCAAAGTTGTGAACCTTCCCTGTTCCTGCAGCACTTGCTTCCAGGGCTCCTTCCGAAAGAAACACGTGTTTTGCTCAGCCAAAGGTAGGGAGTCCTTCAAGGCTGGAGAACACCACCAAAACCACAAGTGGAGCCAGGATTCGCTGCAGACCTGGGAGTCTGTGGTGAAGAATTTTTCAAACATAGTCATTTGTGTTTCTCAAGTGCATTTCTTTCCTAGGCTGGTTGTATACCCTTTCTGCATTTGCTCTTCACAAATAATATACTAAAGTAAATTACTGACAGGAATATTTAGCAAACCAGCATCAACTGCAGGATATTGGCTGAAAATGAATGACAAGTTCATAATTGTATAAAAAACAATTCTAAGAATTATTGTAATGCAGCCAGAGAATAGGAAATGTGTCATCTGACCCCATGTCAAATGGCTTGAATTTGGATACATGAACCAGCGGCAATCAACTTGTGCATAGCTTAACACCCAGAGTTATTTGCACATCATATTCTGTATATAATTTCAATCAACAAATACATTTGACAACATTATGACCTGTTTGGCAATGATTCACAATATACTGAAATTTATTCAATAAATTACTTGTTGCAAATTGTTTGTGCAGCTTTGGGTCATAGTTGAGTTGATCCAATGTTGCCCTCATTAGCACCTGCGTTTGCAAACGGAGCCAAAGACTTGTGCTGCACAGCCAGAAGAGAGGACTCATTCTCAGGACATCCATGAAATGGCTCCAAAATACCATTTATACAAAGCACGTGGAGTCTTGTGCAGTTATTGGGCCCAGCAGTACACCTGCAACCCAGAACCAGCAGATCCTGCATGGTTGAAGAATTGCATCTCTTGCTGCATGTGGCCCATAAGGTTAATATATTTAGGCTTGAGTGAAAACCTGTGGTTTTTTGGTTGGGTTTGTTTGGTTTGGTTGGTTTGTTTGGTTGGTTTTGTCCTTGGAAACAAACGTTGAAGCATTTTAAAGGCTCTGAGCCATTACAGAACCAACACCGAACATTAGCCATTATGAATATGGATAAAAGAGCTCTTGATCAAATCTCATTAAGGAAAGGGAGAAGGAGGTGGATGGTGAACAACATGATTAATATTTCACGCTAGGATTTCCCAGAGAATCTAAGTTGCGTTGCCCAAATCGTATTAAAGCAGAGTTGAATTTGAGTTCCTGCAGTATATAATATTGCAATATGTAATTACGTACAGAGATTATCCTACGTTGAGGAATTTTGTAACAGATTTGTTAATAAGGCATATTGCACTTCCTTGATTTTCTGATGATATACAAAAAAATTTTTCAAAAGGCAAGGAAAAATTCATTACAGAACTAATTCTGTAGTGAAACCTCATATATCAAATAATGACAGGAAAGTAGAGGAATGACTACAAGGATGGGATGACATTTTGAATGATTACATTTTTGCTTTCTGTATTGATTATTTCCTTTTTTAAGATGTTCAGATATAGTGTTGATTTTTTGGGGTTTTTTTTATCTTAGTTTCAATTCCAGGATATTAGAACTTTATTTGCAAATAAAAATCTCTAAATAAATCCTGTATTGAAAAAAATACATGTTATATTGGTTATTAGGAGCCTGTAGGTCACCAAATTAAATGTACTAATACAGAAAGGAAATTACATTTCAGTTTTTCAGTTTGAAACACTGTTGAGAATAAATTAAACACAAGTTATTTTTTAGGAATGCTAAAAATACCTGAAACAAATTATTTTGTGGATCAGATAGATTTTAATTTTTTATTTTGGCCACTAAGTAAAACTTTCTATTATTTGCATAATTGCAGCCACATTTCCACATGACCCGGGACCACAATAATAATTGTTTAATGAATAACACCCCCTCTGATAAAACTGTGCCTGAAAGCTCAGGTTGGTCATATGACTCTTTCAGTTACCACTCTTATTTTTAATGATCTCATTGCATTTCTTCGCAGTGTTGTCCAGCAAGCAACTGGAAAGCGAGCATTTGTCTTGAGTCGGTCTACATTCGTTGGCAGTGGGAAGTACGGGGCTCACTGGCTGGGTGACAACTTCTCCCAGTGGAAGGACATGCACCGGTCAATCATTGGAATCCTGGAATTCAACCTCTTTGGCATCCCCTACGTAAGTCCGGTGTCCTTCAGGCAGTTGCTGGCTCATACACACTATCACTTTAAATTAACTCAAATGTTTTCTGAAATAAGCTGCTTGAGACGGCCAGCAGTGACGGCCTCCACAGCGTAAGGAACTGCAGATTAAAAAAAGCTAAATGTCATCAATCTTGGCTGGCTGAAGAGAAACAAAAATAGCACTGCTAGATTCAGATTAAATCACCGTATGCCATCCAAAACTGATCTCTTTATATTATGTATTCTATCATTGAGATCTCTCTGTATATTTCTGGTTTTGCAAGCTGGGCTGGAGAATTTCTAGAATTATTGAAATACAGTCAGACCTTCCATAGTGATGTTAATGCTTTAGAAGCCAGTACAATCTCAGTCCTGGAAAAATTCATACCATTATGGAGCATTCTTATAAAGTCATCAGAAATAGGTATCTCCTTCTGAAAGTTATTTTTATTAACAAACTTCCGTGATTTCTCATTTTTTTGGACTCAGTCACAATCACAAACACTTATTCAATAATGTTATTTTTTTCTTTAGATTGGTGCCGATATCTGTGGGTTTAACTATAACACTACCTACGAACTCTGCTTGCGCTGGACGCAGCTTGGCTCTTTCTATCCATTTTCCAGAAACCACAACGCAGAAGGAAATAGTGTAAGTAAAAGAAGTTACACAAAGCTGTAGTCTATGGTTACAGTAACGACGACAGTGATTTGTATTACTTTCTCAGAAATTAACCTGCCGTTCTTGGGTAAACCGGAGCGGTGGGTGAAAAGGAGTGCTGCCCTGAGAGCAGGAATTACACAGTGAAGTGTAAATTTTTCACCTCCATAATGTAAAGATGACATAGAAATGCTGAAAAATATGTAGTGTCTAACATCCAAAAACCATGCAGAAATGTGTACCACATACTTTGAATGACAGAAAATTGTCTTCCCGTGCTGTTGGTGAGATTTGTCCCCTCCATCTTTTACCTACTGAAGCCCGGGTTTTATTTAAGAGCCAGTGAGTGTCAGCACATCCTCCTACTCCCTTGTTTGCTTCAATTTTTGTTTCAGTACTTCTGTAGCTATAACAGACATTGCAGGAAGGGGAGAGAGGGCATTATGCACCATCCTTGCTGTTTAAAAGCGAGTTTCAGACAAATGCCACAGTTCGAAACTCCAGACGAACAGGAGAGAAACTCAAGGAGAGCCAGCAATAGCGACAGCGTTATCAGGCAAGAAGCAACAAAGACTAAAAAAAGCCAATGAGCCCATGAGAAGGATGAAAAAGTGCAATCTCAGTCCAGACCCATGCCTTGGCTTCGACTTATCATAAAGTCCTTTCAAGACTTGTCTCAGATAGAAAGGAGTATCAGGTTGTTTCTAACTATGAACAGTTTGAAGGTCTTGCAGCCTTTGTAAGTACACTGTGTTTATCTGCAACCACGATGAAATGGTTCTGCTAGTTCAATAAATGCCTTTTTTTTTTTCTTTTTTTCTTCTGTGAACTCATCTGTTCAATGCTGGAGCTCCCGTTATTAGCTAACCTTCAGTTTTCTTTGAAGCTGGGTCATCAGACTGTTGCAACATTTACACCCCCAGAAAGGCCTCTGTCTCTGCATGAAAGTATGATGGACAGTCAGCCACTGGACTATAGCCTGTTCCAGCAACGCAGGAAAAATAGGCTACAGTGCTGGCATTAAGAGGGTCAGCATTTACCCTGTCGATCCCTGAGATATGCTGAGATATTTCTCTCTAGGAGAACAACTGTCTGTGAGGTGTTACCTGCTGCTGTTGATAAATATTTTCTATTTACCTCTCTTCACTAAAATTAGAAGTACCTTATCTATAGATGTTTGCTTGGCCCTTTGGGCATGCAAATGGGGTCTGACCTGGGTGAGTGGCTACTAATCCCATATGCACAATTTAATAAGCAGGAAGAGAGCAATGGGTCTATACGACGGGAGCTGCGACTCAGTGTTGAGGGAATGACAGACGTAACAGAAGATACATTTTGTTTTATTGGACTACTTAAATCCATCTAAAACATTGTGTTCACAAAAAAAAAAAAATGAACAAGGCAATTTTAGGTGACTCAGCATCACCTAAGAAGACTGGATTTTTTTTGTGGACTTCGGCAATATTTGTACAGTGTCAGAATACTGGTAAAAATATAGTGCAATTTTTGAAATAATAGATGGATGCTCTGGAGCTCAGAGCCAGCAGGGAATATTATCAGTGACTAATTCTGATGTAAACATAATAATGGAGAAATTTAACTTAAATGTTGAGTTTAATTAATATTAGGTTTAGTGTTAAAACAAAATCTTCAATATCCACTTTGCCTAATCCATTGGGGATTTCAAATGGTTTAATTAATACTTTCCTTGTCTGAAAAGCACTAGATAATATAAAAAGCTTTGTTACTTCTGTTCCTTTTATGTTTCATTATCCTTGGAATACATCATACATTCTTCAATTTTAATGAGAAAACTGAGTATGATGGGAAAATTTTGTGAAGGAGCAAGGGAGCCGTGTGACTCCTGAGCTGACTCAGTTTAGTGCCGGAAAGGTCGGACGGGAGGAATTAAGGGAGATGTAACTCTTTCCTGTATCAGCACTGCCCCGGGCCGCGTGCTCCGCATCCCATCGCAGGGGAGAGTCAAGGTGGCCTTGAAGTAGATCAGAAGGAGCCAACGAGTGTGGACAGATTGCTTAAACCTGTCCTTTTGGTGGTGGGACCCAGCATGTGTGCCCTCTCTCCCAGGAGAGCGAGGAGGCCAGGGGCACGGCTGGTGCGTGGCCGTCCCCTCGATTGGGGCGTCTTAATGTGGTGGGCGCAGGAGGAGAAATCACATTTCTTTGTATGGATGAAATGTTTTCCCCACCACACGCAGTGACTTTGGTAATTCTTGTTGACCGCAGCAGGGCCATGAATTTACTCTTACTTTGAAATAGATTTGCTTTTATGTTCTTGGCCAACATAATTATGCCTTTGGCTTCGTTTTGCAGATTATCAGTCTTCCCTTTTTCCTGTGTTTCACCTTCTCTGTCCCAGAGGTCTGGCATCTCCAGGATAAATTAATTTCTGGAGGCAGGGTGTCTGTTCCTGAGCACAGACATGACACAAGGTTAGGGGTGGTTGCCAACAGCTCACATACACCGTGATGGGGCCTGATCTCTCGGAACTCACTGGAATTTTTCAAGTTGAAAAACTTATGCAAGTATTAGGTTGCTGATAATCGATGTTGTTCTTAATGCATCTTCCAGTTTGCAAATCAGTGCTTTTTCTTATTTAAACCTTCACTTTGATCGTACCATTACGTCAGCCACTGCTCTCCTTAGGTTACACATAGGTTCTCTGTTGAATTTGCAGACCCTAGTTATACCGCTCAGTACAAATCAAAGCTTTTCCTTAACAGGAACAAGACCCGGCGGTGTTCGGACCAGAGTTTGCCAAGATAGCTCGTGCTACGCTTCAGATCAGATACTCGCTGCTGCCGTACTTATACACCTTGTTCTTCGAGGCTCATGTTCACGGAAACACGGTGGTGCGGTCACTGATGCATGAGTGAGTTTGGGCTCTCTCTCTTTTTTTTATCGTATTTTACTCACAAAAGTAGTCGAGCTTCTACGTATAAACTAGTTGCTACCTGTTTGAGAATAGCCACAGTAATATTACTGCATGCTCTCTCTTAAAAAGAACAGTTTTACAATGAAAACTAATGAAATTATATGCACAACAATAACTCTTAACATATGCAATGGATTTTCATTAAAATGTAACCTATGTTTGTTTCCAGTGGGGGGAAAAAAAACCTAAGGAAGGAGAATTCAGAAAATTTCTTGTCTTAGGCAAATATGCAGTTCCTTTTTATTTTAAAAATAGGACTCGCATACCTGTATTTTCTGTATTTGAATGAAAACTATGAACTCTGTATTCTGGTCCAGAATGCCAAGAAGGCCTCACACGGAGAAGTCTCCAGTTTTCAATCATCCACAGCATTTGCATTTTCCAATTTAGCACTTGCATCTGGCTATGCATGAAACCTACATCTGTGTCCACAAATTGCATAGAGAAAACAGAGATAGAGATGTTTGAGTGTAGAAGCAGGTGCAAAACCAAGATTAATAAATACAGACTGAAAAACCCCTCGGAAAATGTGACCTCAGATTTTTGGAACAACTCATTTTTTCTGTTTGGAAGAAGCAGGAATCGAAGTGAGGTTTAGTTTCCCTCTCAGCATCTTTTAATTAGCTTTTTTACCTGCTTTTGGTAAATTTTCTACTTCAGAATGCTTTATGCAAAGACTTGAGCAAAAGGAGGGCAAACAATACATATGAAAGGCCACTGCCCGAAGCTCTGACACAATTTAGTCTCACTGGTGCCGGCTACATCCTAGACTGTTTAATGTTCTTTTTCCCTTTAGGTTAAAAACATTTTGGTTAAAGGGTAAGGCATTTTTTGCAAATTAAACTGAGATTACACTAAAGTGCAGACCATTTGAGTATGGAAAGAATATGCACAAAACCTGTTTCACCTACTCAATGTAATGGCTAACTGATAATTTTTAAAAGCAGTATCCTTCCCCTTCCTACTCTGCTACCTAATTTAACTGGGTTACATTAAGGACAAGTTTTATAGGTACTTGTGCCTTACAAAGGGCTATATGCTATTTCAAGTATTTATTTTAGCTCAATTTTTGCTTAATGAGATTTGTGTTAATATTGGAAATGACCAAGTTCATTTTGGCATTAATATGAGCTAATCTCTGCTAATACAGAACTACTTTAGTGATGTTAAAGCTGCTTTTCTGACTGTTCCCAGCATACCGTACTTGTACTCTAGTTGGGCAGCATCTTCATTAGCAAATTTTCCAATTCGCTTTGATTTAAATGGAAGAGCCCTCTCAGATGCACCAGTGGAGACTTCCGTCGGGCGAAACTGAGCTGAAAGGTGCACTCCAGCCATTAATGAGAGTTTAGTCAGACTGGGATTACTAGGACATAAAACCTCTAAAATGCACGTAGGGAGTGTGGGCATCAGCAGATCAGCACAACCTGTTTCACTACCCAGGTCCCATCCTAGTGGGCACATCACTTGCTAATGTTGCCTTAGCTAGATCCTAAAATGGCTTAAAAGTATTTCTTACTATTATTAGTTAATTCTGGTTACTACTGTTACTTAATGAGTATTTTTTACTATTTCTAATTCACATTCCTTGGTTTAGTGGGTCTGCTCAAGTGTAGAGAAAGTGATCTAGATGCCAACAGGAGGAGAAATATGGGTTTTAGAGGAAGAGAGAACTGAAACAGAATTTTCAATGTATGGATGATGGAATTTTGCATCAAATCTTTCCCTCGCTTGTAACAAATACAAAGGAGAGCTAATAAAATGGCACTAGTTTTTCAGGTGGAGCTGTTATGAGTGCACAAACCTCACCGTGAAAACAACTCTGCTTGGGCAGGGAGTCTCCAAGCAATAGCTTTTTCATGTGGTCATTTCAGATTTTTCATTTCATTTCAAATATTTAGGTGCTTGTTTCAGATACCAAACAAGAACAACATCCCCCTAGATTCCTAGAAGTGTTTTAGGTGCCTCTGAGGTTTATACTCAGTTGAAACAGAGGTGCCAATAGCACAGCTGTCCAAAAAGACCTGGAGGTGGTAATCCATTACTGGAAAGGAAAGCTCTGCTTAATAGCTAAACAAGGGGAAAATAAGACAGAAGGGAGGCCAGCATCTCACCATAGGAAGCACGTAGATGGAATTAAACACCTTTCATAGATCACAGACATGGCTTAATGGCTTATAGTTTCAAAGTGGGTAAGTTGTTTGCTGAATTTGTGCTCGTGGTCATTATAACTGCAAGTGAAATTAGTGCCAAGTTAGACAGCGAGACACTTGTTTCCACGTGCAAACAAGATTTTCTCTTTTGCCATAACTTCTTGATCAGCTTTCTCTCCTGAAATCTTCCACAACAAAGAATATTGAATTAACATTGTAATTTTATTACACCAAAATTAAAAACACAGAGATGACAAGAAAAAAACATGGTTTATGTTTCAAAAACTTTAAGACAAGGTAATACATCAAAAAACATACCCCTCTTTAAATATTTACAACGCGTTATGTCGAAATGCAATAATGATCAAGATTAAGGTGTCCAAAAGAGCTACTAGTTTTGACAGAAAACGAAACTCTGAATAAATTGAGATTTCTTTCAGGCAGAGCCTGAGACTTGCCTTCAAGAACATTTTTTCCTGAGCTCCAGGTGCTTCCTGAACTTGCAGTATTTTGGAAATCTGAACACTGAATAGACGACTTTTTATTGCTAAGGTGATTTTGGTCATTTGGGGTAATTTCTGTAAGTCTGGACGGGGTGCACAGTGTATCCCTGTGCTGTACCAAGTGGGCAGGACGCCGACACTGAGCC
This sequence comes from Aramus guarauna, assembly GCA_013400195.1. Lineage (NCBI taxonomy): Eukaryota > Metazoa > Chordata > Aves > Gruiformes > Aramidae > Aramus > Aramus guarauna. Next base: position 1,367,282 of record VXBL01002370.1, on the reverse strand, counting down.
ACTGCTGCGGCCAGGGTACAACAGCAACCAGTCTTTAGACAGCGGCAGCTGCAAAGCCAGTTAAACAGATACAAGATACACATTTTTAAACAAATAATTTGTACATCCTTAGAGAATAATACTTTAATATGCAACAGCCAGCACATATTTGTCAAAAATGGTAAACCAGCCCGGTTGTCGTCTTTGACAAGGCAGCAGGGCTGTTGGATGGGAAAAGAGGCAGAGAGGCAGGAGAAATCAGGAGGTACAAGGTACCATGATTTTAGGAGGGCTTGAGACACGCTCCACATGATATTCTTACAAGCTAACTAGGAAATGAGGATCTGTTATGAATTTCCTCAGAAATAGGTTTACAAATGATTGAAAGCCTATTTAAATTCCCAAGGATTTTATGCCGGATGAGTGGAGGTTGCTGAGACGGGGAGGATCTCTCCCCTTTGCCAGGTGGTATTCAGTGTTTTTATTAGCTGATGCACGGTGGAATAGCGATCTCTTCCCAAGCTGGCAGATGATGCTAGGCGAACGGGACTGTAAGCAGTCTGGGGAACATGATCAGAATCCAAAATTATTTTAATGCATTGAATAAAACGGACTGAATACCGTAAGTTTTTATCCATTCAGGAAAGAGAGCTAAAAAGCGCAATATGTATGAAGGTTGCTTTGTCTTTGTCCTGCAAAAGATTTCTAATGCAAAGCTGTGAAATGTGCAGGAAGCCAAATCCAAGGTTTTTCACAAATGCTTTAGGTCCTAGAGCACAGTCTTATGGCTGTGTGTTTCCCCTCTTGGTCTTGGCCCATATCCTGCTCTTTGGCTCCCTTGATGAAGTCTCAACCCACTGGACAGAAATTAACTGGACACGGCCGCTATTCTGAAAAGAAATCAGCTCCAGCATTTTGTGAGAGTTCTGGTCTGGTCCAGTGTGGTAGGTGCTACCGTAATTTCTGAATCCGTGTCCAGCTTTTGGCATTCCCTCAACCAGGAAAAATATTTGGTGGTGTTGAAGAATGTATTGAGGCAGCAGATTTCTTGTCACAGTAAGTAACATCAAAATATTCTGCAAGTTCTATAAAAATGTGCATTAACATTGCATATCTCATTTTCAACACTAGATTTACCTCTGATCAGCAGACTCATGGAATAGATACTGCCTTCCTTTGGGGACCTGCTTTTATGATTGCTCCTGTTCTTCAAGAGGCAAGTACTGTAATTAGAAAAATGCCATCATACTGCAATAAAAGAAATGAACTCCGCTTCGGGCATCGGATGACATTCAGGACATGTTTCCTTGTATCCACCCATTTCTTCCCTGTCAAAGCTTGCAGAACGCAGTTCTGAGCAGCACAGACGGCACAGAGCTGCCCAGTGCTTGAACTGGGAGGGTGGAAGTGAGGGCACGGCATTTCCCTGCTACTCCAAGCGCCGAATGGATGTAAACAGGCTGGATGCTGCCCCTCACATGCTCCTGTTATTGTGCTGATGGGTCCCTCCAAGGACGCGCACAGAGCAGTAATTGCTGAGCTAGGAAGAAACATGCAGATATTAAAGCAAAATGATTTCCATATTACCACTTGCCCACAGCGTTTTGGAACTGCAGCATCTCAAGGGCTGTGCTAGGAGTTTCCCAGCATCGCAGGCAAACACAGTCATTATGGAAATGGTAATGACAATGTTAGCTGCTAATATGACAGGTTTTAAAAAGCAGCATTTTCCTATGGCTGTGCTGGGCACGGCACTAGGGTCAAGGCTCTCGCTGCTGGGCTGGAGCAATCTGTTTGTGAGAATAAGCAATTTACAACAAAAAAGGAAATATGTTTTAATTCCAACTTTTCCTGGAGTTACTAATTCGAAGTGCCTTTAGTGTGAGTTCATCCCTGCAGCAACATAATACAACGCATGCTGCAAAACAAAGTACAGCAATTGTGCAATTAGCAGCAAATTATTTATTATTATTTATCTGCAACTTTAAATTGTTGCCAGGAAGACAAATACCTGTGCATCCTCCTTGTCGGCTCTTACTCTGCCTGTTTCTGCAACAGGAAGGGTGCGTGAGGCGCTGAGCAGTGGTGTGTCCCCACTCCGTCGGCAGATGGGAAGTCCTGTCTCGCAAAGGCTGCCGTAGCCCTCACTGGGATTGCTCAGGTGTCAGAGGAGTGCACCTTGGCCAGTTACATTTGCAAGACATAGAGCTATGTACTAGATCGACGTAATCACATAATGTTGACTCATCCCATGGAATGGCAGTAAAACCCCCAAATAGGACAGATTGTCTGTTTAGTTTTATAGACAAGTCCGCTGCTATGATAGTAACTCAGCCATAATATCCAAGATTTGATATTATTAGAATATTCAGCATACATCTCTCTGTGCACTAATGTAATAAAGCTAATATAATACAAGAAATGTAAAAAGAAAATACTTTAATCATTTTATAACAATTACAGGGAGCAAGATCTGTGGATGTATACTTCCCTGAAGCACAATGGTTTGACTACTATACTGTATGTATTCTCAACATTCAGTTTCTTATATTTTTTACATAATTTTAAATGGTACAGTTTCAGCAAACTAACTTTTAGCAATGTTCAGCAGTATTTTTACCTCAGCATCTGTGTTTTAGTAAACTAGAGCAGAAAAAGTCTACACCAGACTAGCTGGGAGAGTAAATTACACAGCTTTCAGTAGCGCTTTATTTTCTATTTTTGGTTTGTAAAGCTCTAAGACACACAGAACTGAATTTTCAAGAGCAGCCTAGAAATACATGAAACTGTTGAGATTTCTTTCTTTCTTTGCCCTCCCCCCCCACCCTTATTGCATGTTTTAATTCTTGTACCAATACACTTCCCTGCATAGAAACAGAGACAGAAACCTGAGCCGTACTCCTGAGAACATGCTGCAAACCATTTTGTGCGTGCAGTTTTGCACGTGCATTACTTTTGACAGAGAGCATATTTAGAGAGCAGGGTGAGGCTCCTCTCCGAAAGATACTTCCAAGAGATGCAGAACAATCTGCTCTGTGGAAAATGCCAGCCTCCTCCTAGTTTCAGGGACTACAAGTGTTGACCTTTCAAATCCCATCAGCCCCAGTACTGCATTTCCAAAAAGCGCTCAGTTTCGACCTAACTGCGCTCTGCTGCAACCCGCGTTGGCTTCAGCAGTAGTTAGGCTGATGCTAAGAGCTTTTGGAAAGACGAGCCCAGGAGCATCAGGTTGTTGTTAACTACCCTGAGCGATGCCGGCAGAGGAGCAGGCAGGACAGAAATGGTCTCAGAGGAAATCCAGACTTATTTTTAAAGAAGTTGGGTCATTTTCAGCATTTGGGTGGTGTCCTCAGATGGATGTTCACCCAACCTTTGCCCTTTTCTCTTTTCATAAGGCCACGGCACAGCAGGGTCGAGCATTTTGTTCAGCTCTCCTTGTCGTGGTGCCTTCTGGGCCCCCCGTCCCCGACTGGGTGCAGGACGGCAGCCCCGGCGTCCCTCGCTCTGCCCACGGGGCATGCCCCCAGCATTAGCAAAGCTCAGCTTCCAGCATTTGGCACGCACTTGCCATACACACGGTGCTTATCCAAAAGCAAAGTTGGGTACTTACTGTCAGTTAGAATTCCATTTACAGAGGGCAAGAGCAAAGCCTCCCTGTTATCTACTCTGTACGTAAGCCTTGCCTACACCTGGTTTTGAGGCATTAAACCAGAAAGGACCGATGCAGAGAACTTATGCTAATTGTCTACACATATACGAATTTCACTCATTGAATGCTGTAATTACTTTTTGAAAGGGGAAGACTTGTCCTTAAAAGCGAAGAAAATCTACAGTTTACATTCCCAAATGATTATGAATCACTTACCTTAAACTGAAATCTGACAGGCTCCATATGCATAAAAAAGAGGAAGCAAAAGTTTCCTTTGCTTTTTGCTCAGTGTCTTGATGAGGTTTTTTTTTTCACAGCATATGGAATAATGATACCATTTTTAAAGATGATTTGCTGTCTTTCATTCATGATGCTTCTATCTCATGCATATGCATAACTGCAGGGGCTAGATCCTCTTCTATGTTAAAAAAAGGAACTGGAATAATACCCCTGAAATCTGCTTTTCTTTTTGCATTTTCACTGGTGTAATTGAGATGAAAATGTACCCCTTGGTCTCTTTTTCAGTGCTATATGGTCACAATCTATAGTGTCTGGATTTGAGGGTTTTTAACTGCATTAATTTTTGTGGTAGGGAAATGAACTGCCAAGTGCCTGGAACAAGAACTATGTTACCGTGGATGCCCCGTTGAGCAAGATCCCTCTGTTCATCCGTGGGGGCTACATCCTGCCAGAACAGGCACCAGCCACAACCACTACTAAGAGGTAACGTCATCTGTGTCCATCACCAAACAACCACGCTGCGGGTCAGACCCACAGACAGCCAAAAGAGCAATCAAAACAGAATGCAGGAGAGAGGTTATCTGCAGCTCCCAGCTGCCATCCCAGGTGATAAGCGCAGTATTTGTATCCCACTATTCGCTCCATTGTGTTTGAAGTCACCCCAGAGATGATCCACGTCATAGTTTGAACAGTTTGAATCTACTCCTGGCTCTGTGATTATGCTCAGAAAAGCTTTTGCACCTCTTCCTGCCACACTGACATGCTGCCAGCCATTCAAAGTAGACGTATGCAAAGGGAAAACACAAAACTCTTCTCTGTGGGTGTATTTATCCAATGCCACAGGCAAGGTGGAAAAGCTCAAATCTCTTTTGAGGAAAATGATTTCTCCGTGCCAATGGGTAATATACTGGGCTCACATCTGAACCATGCTCAGAAGCCAACGTGAGCAGTGAAGGAAGGGAACAGCACAGGCAGCACCCAAACCACACCATAGTAAGGCAGCACAGGTGAGCAGTTGCCTCCCAGACTGCCCAGTTATCAAACATAAAGGCCACTAAAGAAGGGGAAACGTGTCCACACGAGCACTCGAAAAGTGGGAATTTTACACTTCAGTGGGACAAGGCAAGGTAAACTTCTTATCATTTCAGGAGCCATTTTGATGAGTATGGTTGTCATTTTTCTGTCATGGCCTTTTTTGTAACCTTAAAATTGGAGTTAATTGTGTTCAGAAGTTTTTGCTAAATAACTTGGGACAGTGCCCACCAGGTTGTACTGACACTTCTCAATATGTTTGTCAACAGCCGTCTGAATCCATTTAGGCTCATTATTGCCCTGAATGAACAAGGAGAAGCTTCTGGTTCTCTTTTCTGGGATGATGGTGATTCAATTGGTAAGCCCAGTGCCCCGCTGTGAAGCAGTGTCTGTATACAGGCTCTCCTCAGGCCACCTTTTCGGTACTAACTCCTGCTAGAAATAGCTGGAGAACTGGCCCTAAGTCGAATGTTCCGGAGGTGAGAAGCAGATTGGTTTTGAAGTCAACGTTTTGATATGAGAAAAGTGTGACACTGGGAACAGCCAGTCTGCTAGAGAAGGCAGTCACTCGTGTCGTGTTCCCCTGAGATCACCCTAAGGAGACTAGAGGAAGAGATTAAATAACCTACAAATTATCTTAGTCTGATGCTAGCCACTCACTACAGTTAATGTGAACTGATTATGGATTTTGCTCCCTGTTTTGATACCAATCCTCCTTGTTCTGTGTTTTGACAGATACTATTGAAAAAGAGAACTACTTCTTGGCGAAATACACATACAGCAACGTAAGTAGCAACATACAAGGTACCTCCAAACATGCAGGTAGCTGTATTTTAGGGTAGCCATTGTAAGGTGCTGATGTCTAATTCTTCTCTGGAAAGCTTTTTTCTTATAGCTCAGCCTCTAAACCTGGTAATCTACTAATGCTTTAATTTACAGACAGCTACAAAATAATCCAACTATGATGCTGCAGTTTTGCGTTTGCTTCATTGAGTATCATAGTGACACATCATTAATGTCCCTGCTGTGATGGGAATCTGAAAATCCACTTTTTCAACTCAGATTTTTTTTTTTTTTTTCTGAGTCGCGGCTTCTGGGGATGTAACCTTTTCCTCGTCTTCCTCCTGTGAACATTCAGTCTGATGGGTGGGAAAAGGCTACATCCCTTTCTTCAGGAGATCCCAGCAACTTTTTTACTTTGATCACTTGAAGCTTGCATTTTGTGGCCCAGAGAATTACATAGCCTCATTTCTTTGGCTTGCGTTTCCTTGTCTGACAGCACAGAGATTGCTCCCATGGTTGGTCTCCCGCGGAGTGATTCAGCACGCTGCCGGCAACCCACCGTGCTGATCAGATGCTCCATGCAGCACAGACAGAGATTAGCCCAGGGTCAGTGCACTAATGACTTTCACACAGCACTCACTTCTGCACAGACACCTCCTGAGAAAGCTCAACAGAAAAACTCAACCGTCTAGGCTTCAGTTGAGAAAAATACTAAAAAATAAATCTACGAGAAGCTCCTTAAGTATATGATAGTAAGTTGTGGGGGTTATTGTAAAAAAAACTTAACCTACTTCAGCAATCTCCACAGATCATATTTGATCTGAAATTCCAGCATCTGGCAAGAAACAGGGTATTGTATGTAGACTGTGGTGTGGTTTTCATGCTGTGTATTCCTAAAAGCCCCAAAGTAGTCTACAGAAAATATTCAAAAGAATAAAATTGTGCTAACCCCTATTGTGATATTGCTCTAAGAACGTACGTCTTCAAGGAGCAAGAGCAAGCCTGACTAAGCTGATGGGTTTTATTATGTAGTCTTGTATATTCTCGAGATATTTTCCTGAAACTAATGCCACATGTCTAGACTTTAAATTTAATTTTTAATTTATTTTCTTCTTGATTTACCAAGAAAGAAATTTTTCTTCTTCTTCTTCAAAAAAAAGGATATTTCAACAGCAAAAAGGAAGAAAAATCACTTTGGCTTTCTGTAGTCTGTGTATAGTAATTTATTGCAGGAGGGCTACAGAAAAACAATATCCAGTTTTATATTAAATTCTGATCTGTGCAAATTAGATTGTTGATTCACTGGCACTTCCATTTCTCATTGCTCATATTTGACTTCTGCCTGTAAATCCATGACTGAAGTCCCTATCTGCATTCCAATAATCTCTAATGTCAATTTTTTATTATGTGTTTATAAAGAAAAATCATCTCAAGAAGCAAATTGTAGAGGCATGAGAAATGTATCAAAGTCTTGGTATTTGTTGCACATTTCTATATTCTTAAAAAATTGTGGATGAATAATTGAATCACACCTAGTTTCAGGAGAACACACAAGTTTTGTTCTCTGAGAAATTTACTGCTAAGGTCTGACATCATAGCATTTACTTGGAACCCAGCTAAGAGTGTTGTGCAGGTAACAGCTACAGGATTAGACCCTCTCATTTATATTTTCATTTGAACAACCCAGAAGTACAAAGAAGGATTCAAGACTAGTGCAGGCACTTAAGTCTCAGAGAACGATTCAAGCTGCCTGCTCTTGGATACTCTCTCACTGCGGTCGGTATTTTAATTCACTTGACACCTCCATTTCAACACGCATAATGGCTCAGTGACCTAAGTCGAAGTGCCCCAAGTCAAAGTGCCCCATATATTAACCCTACTAGTCTAGAAAAATACGTGATCCAGGTGTACAAGCTCCACTGTACTTCAGGGATGAGTAGGGCGAGCCATAAACTCTGCCTCCATCCACAGAGGTGGCAGACAAGGCAGATGTGCTCAGATCGTAACAAGTGAGTCCACACACTAAAAGGACAGTGATGGGAAGGCCTGCCCAAGGAAATGGGAGCTTCTGAAAGAATATGCTAGCCACTAGGTAACTGAATAGCCTGTGAGCAAGTTCCTCCTAAATCTGGACCAATTTTCAGGCGGAAAATGTTCATAGGACCAGAGCAAGAAAGTAAGAATGGAGTGTAGGAGGAAGTCCTGGCTTCTGGTCTTGGATCCAGAACTTCTTTTTGCTTTGCATTTATAGGGCTTTGAGTGATATCCACAAGCTCCCTCCCTCTGATGAGAACTCAGGACCTTCCTGGGCAATTGCTTTAACCACTAGATGCCTGGGGAGGAGAGGGTCACTTAGACCATCACCTCCCTATCTTCTCAAGACCTTCAGTTCTAGACCTTGCTCAGAGGCACAGTGGTGCCTCCTGCAGAGTCCTGGCTCAGAGCCTCAAATCTCGTGTGCAACCTTATTTATTAATGCAGTTTTAATCACTGAGTTCAGTATCACACTGAGCTTACTGGGCCTGTGTGGCCACCTTGAGCTAGCTCTCCTGCTTAGCCACACCTGAGACAGCAATAAATCCCTGTAGGGTCATCTTTCTATACTGAACCTCCCTCTGCTAAAGGGGAGAAGACACCACATGTAAGTAGCCTAACACATTCTCCAAAGGCTTTTAGAGGTGTCTCCCCATTTGTTCCATAATAGCCAACGTTCCTTATTTAGGCAATTTAAATCAGTCTGCTGAGGATTAGCACTTATTTTTAGTGTGGGTGCCTGAAATAAGCAGACTAAGCACAGCCCTAAGTTACAAATGCTGTGATCTGGCTTCTGCTCCCCTCCTACCATGCACCATTGAAATAGCATAAGCTAATTTATGCAAAAGGTTCCATCATGGGTTTCTCCTTGGCGTATTTTTAAAAAGTCATGATTGCATAGCAATTCATCATTTCCCGAGCAGTGTAATTCATCTTTATTTCCTTAACAACTTTGATAACATAACAAATGCAATGATTCCTCTTCATTGCTTGTATGGGAAGCTACTGTCGCTGGTGATCCAAATGAATTTGTTTAATGACTTTGTATGTCCTCTTGGTACATCCCTAAATACAGGTTATATAGTAAATAAGAAGTATAACAAACAAGGCTCCATGGACGTATGGTGTTCCTTCAGTGTCCCTAAAGCTGGGACACAAATAGCAGAGATTTCTAGCAGGAGCTGTGGAGATGTGGGACATAAAATAGGGGCAAAATATCTAGTAGCTGATATTTGAGGAAGATGCTAATGGTTTAAAGCAGTTAGTTCTGGATGTTAATTAAATCTGCCTTAAGGTCATTAATTGAATCTCCGTATCTGGATTTTGGCTTTGCATATGCCACTGTACCCTGTAAATGGGTATAAGAACCAAATTTGCATTGATTACAAGTAGAAAAAACATGTCCAAGAAGATTCCAAATGAATGTTGTAAATGCTATTTTGTTTCTTACTTTGTAAGTTTATAATGATACACGGAACCTTTCTTATGTGAAAACTAATCATACAATCATAGAATTACAGAATGGTTTCCGTTGAAGGGACCCTTAAAGACCATCTAATTCCAATCCCCCTGCCATGGGCAGGGACACCCTCCGCTTTGGTTGCCCAAAGCCCCATCCAACCCGGCCTTCAACACTTCCAGGGAGGGGGCATCCACAGCTTCTCTGGGCAACCTGTTCCAGTGCCTCACCACCCTCATAGGGAAGAATTTCTTCCTAATATCTAATCTAAATCTACCCTCCTTCAGCTTAATGTGACTGTTGTTTTTTTATGGTCTCAGACTTTAATGTCTATACTGGAAAACATTCTATACATTCATTGACAAAGATGAGACCACCACAGTAACAGTAGGCAGTAAGTCACCTCCAAAGAGTTGTGGTCCTAAAATTTTCTCTGTGGCTTTTTCCAGGGAACCCTGAAGGCAGAAATACTTAAAAATGGCTACCAAGAGGCTGACACTCTGAAGCACGACAAAATTACGATTCTTGGCCTGAAACAGAGACCTCATGCTGTTGCTCTGAATGGAAGAGCCATCCGTCAAGATACATTCTCTTATGAGCTGAGTGGGGTAAGAGCTGCGCTGAGCAATCATGAAAAACCTTATGGAAACGGGGATAGTCACTGAGTAACAGGAAGAGTTTCTCATCCACACCACTGTACAGTTCAAGTATAAGCGGACACCAATTCTTGATACAACAATTTGAGTTTGGGGGGGGTGGGGGATGGGTGGAAAGTGACAGCAAGAGCTTTTTTAGGAAACTCTAATCTTTGCTATTACAGATACACTTGTTCTCTCTCTCGTTTAGTGCCTGCCACTTACACAAGTTTTTAAACTAATGAAAAAGAAGATATAGCTCCACAAACTAGGACAGATGTTAGCAGTTTTATGGGCATTATTATCATTCTGCTAAAATGAGAAAACTTGTCAATGGTATTTATCAGCTGCTGAAAAGACATGGTGGAGATCTTTTCTTATAATTACTTAGTATTCAAAAATGATTACAGCGTAGCTGGCTTTAATGGTGCTCTCCCTACCTGCAGAGGAGGGAAGGTGAATCTCTGCTGTACCTAAGGAAATCTCTGTGTTCCTAAGGAAACGATCACTACAGTGAGACAACAGTTACAGTTTTAGCATCTTAAGGTATCCAACCTCAGTGTCCCAGACCAAAATGAATGGCTTCTTTGTGCAGTGCTCCTCCTCTAGCACCAACAAGGAGACACCCCAGAGGGGATGGACTGAACACCCCTAACGAACAGCTGCAACAGCCTCTGTGGTCCAACACTGAGTAAACTGGTCACTTGTCCCATACCTGTCACCAGTCACCAAGCTGAAGTGGGTTGTGCACACTGTGTGTGAGATTTGGTACTCACATCTCAGCACTGGTCTGCGTCTGGGGAGCTCTCAGTACTGACACTGTAAGATGTCACTAACTCATCATTCAGTCAAAGATAGCTGAGGCACAAGCAGTAGATGTCACATCTTATGTTACTTTACCCACTTTGCTTAATGATTTAAGTCTATTGGTAACCAAAGTGCGATTCCCATTATAGGCACCGGGTTCTAACTTTTATTTTATTGAAGGAATCTGTAAAGGAAGAAAATTGCTGAGAATAAATTTCTGCCTTGGAGAATCATAAAAAACTCACTTTCAGACACGGTGTCATAAATAAGTGTAATCAGTATTGCCTCAAGGGAAGAAATTGTTTAACAGCCAAACTGCCTCTAAGCAAGCTGAAAGCAACATAAATGTGGCAGGGTAAAGAAAACACTCCATTGAGATGTGCTTGAAGGCACCAATCACAGAAATCCAGAAGATAATTGTATACTAACAGCATCATATAAAAAGATGATTAAGAAAGACTAAAAAGCTTGTCACAAAAGTATAATTTAAAATTTGATTTAAGCGCAAAAGATGATCTCAGTGACTTAAGAACTACTTCACACAACGGAGAAAAAACCACCAAGCTGCTGTAGTTAGAAAGATCCAAAACGGCATAAAATGTACATTATTGAAATCAAACAGTAACCTAAACCGGCTCAATTCCTCTTACAATTCTAAGAGAGTCAGTCAAACCTCTCCCACCAGCCCCGTACAGATGTTGCAATGCCATTACCTACAATCCTCTCATGTTTGACTGTCTATTAAAAAAACCCACACTAGCAGCTTGGGTTTAGATCTTGAAAAAACTTACAATCCATGTAATTAAAAAAAAAATAACAAAATCTAAAGGGCAAATTTGCCACTTTCTCACAGGCTTAATGAGATTACATACTGTATAATAGTTTAACAAGCACAAAGACTGTACTGTTTGAAGGGATGTAGTAGAAAGTAACTTCTACCATATTCCTTTTGCTTTGCAGAAAACAAATTTGCCTGAAAGCAGTGCTTAAGTGCATAATTGAGCCATAGTTATTTGTATATAAATAGAAGCAGTTTGCTTAATAATAAGCCACTTCATTCTCTCTGATGCATGCAGTGCTAGTCTGATCTGACATTTGCAATATCACAGAATCTTCCTATTATTAGGACTCTACCTCCCCCCACCCCTGAGTATCGTACCCGAAGAGCCACAGGAGCTGTATTGTAACTGCAGCGGGGATGCTGGAGGAGCACTTCTGGTGACCAGGCTTGTGCTCACAACAAAATGACCTGGGCGTGGGAAGAGTCTCCTTTTTTCTCCCACTTGCATCCTCTGCTGGGAAGTGCAGGGAGGTTCCCAATGTCCGTGCAGGAACGCAGCCATTCTGGCTGCCTGGAGTTTTTTGGTTAGTGCTTGGATGAGGTTGCAGTATTTTTGTCTGTATTTGAGTAAAAGTGGACTTCCTACTTACCAACTAGTGGTAGAGAACTGTTTCTGATGAAAGATGAAAACATTACGTACTTTGAAGAAGTGATCTAAGCATAGACTGTTAGAGTGATGTTAACACGAATTTGTGGGTGGGTAAAGAAATAGCTAAGAGGTGTGAACGGATATCATGCATTTTAAGAGATTATTAATTCTGAAACCTAAAGATAAAACTGGTGAAGTACTGAAAATGGAAATTATGCAAGTAGCATAAAATACATCAAATTTATCATTGAGCAGAGAGAGAGAGGAGGAGAGGTATTGTATTTATAATTTCATATTTAATTCATGTTATTAATTAATTTTAAACTGTTCCTGAATTTCTAAAAGAGATGTTGAATTGGATACAGAGTAGAAAGATGCATACTGACACAAAGTCAGTCTTGCCTACCAGATGAGGTTAAGGGAATTATGAAGGTCTAAGCTCAGATTTCCCTTCTTGTTCTCTGCTTTGAGCCGGTCTTTTTTAAGTTAACATAAAGTTGTTCATTATTTTTGTGTCTCTTTTTTTCCACAGAAACTCACTTTGTGGATTTCTATCCCACTTACCCAGGAACTCAACCTCACATTTTACTAGAATGGTCAGAAAACACTGACATAATTTAGCAACGTTGGCCTTCAGATATTGACCTTACTTTGATTCGAATATAAAAAAAAATTTAACCATTAAAATGTTGCTTATGCACCTGATGAGTGTTCTTTTCCTATGTAGTATCTGTAACTCAGTAGTCTTCAAATAAAATCTCCAGTAGTAGTTAATGAATATTACCATAAACTGATGTGTGTTCAAAATAGCATAAAAGAAATCATTCTGAAAGTTCTGTCTCACCACAGATGGAGATAATATTTGGAAATGTTCTCAGTGAGACCATATTCTGGACAGCAAACACTGTCTCAAACCTATGGTGGCAAAACCCCCACCCAAAACTAACAACCAGATGGTCAGCTTAATTCACATAGCCCTGTTCTGGGGGGGGTAGTGTGAGTTTGTCAGGAGAATCATTGCATCATAGAATGGTTTGAATTGGAAGATACCTTAACCCCCTGTTCCAACCTTCTTGTCATGGGCAGGGACACCCTCCACGGGACCAGGTTGCCCAAAGCCCCATCCAACCTGGCCTTGAACACTTCCAGGGATGGGGCATCCACAGCTTCTCTGGGCAACCTGTTCCAGTGCCTCACCACTCTAACAGGGAAGAATTTCTTCCTTACATCTAATCTAAATCTCCCCTCCTTCAGCTTAAGGCCATTATCCCTTGACTTGTCACTCCATGCCCTTGTGAACAGTCCCTCTCCAGATTTCCTGCAGGCCCCTTTCAGGTACTGGAAGGCTGCTCTAAGGTCTCCCTGGAGCCTTCTGTTCTGCAGGCTGAACAA
>VXBL01002370.1:1327427-1353668 GCA_013400195.1 Aramus guarauna | reverse complement strand
CTTGCACTCGGCCTTGTTGAACTTCATGAGGTTCACACGGGCCCACCTCTCAAGCCTGTCAAGGTCCCTCTGGATGGCATCTCTTCCCTCCAGCGTGTTGACTGCACCACACAGCTTGGTGTCATCGGCAAACTTGCTGAGGGTGCACTCGATCCCACTGTCCATGTCGCCGGGAAACACAGCTAATCAGAGGCTGGGCATACCTAGATCCACTTTGTACTTCAGCTATTTCTGGCTGCAGAATGATCTCCTAAGACCATAAAAAGCTCCAGCTTGTGGAAATGGCTCAAAGACATCACTGTTATTTTAATAATAGAATACAGAATCAGCCATTAATACAATATATAATAAGTATTAATATAATATTATATAAAATAGTATATAATCCACTGGTATAAATCAGCCAATCGTTACAGACTACAAAATCTACAACTGTAGTGATCGCTTGCTTTTGTCTCCTTTTCCATGTTCCTGAACTGTAATAAACTCAGCCTGGGCATTCTTAGGATGCAGCGATCACAGAGAGAATTTCTTGAAAACTTGGAGGACGTATTTTAGGAATCTGTTTCTCTCCGGAGACTCTTCCCAGTGTTAGAGAGCTCTTACCACAGTGAATGGTTGGTGCCCTTAAACGTACACCGTGACTTCTGACAGGAGGAATCCACATCACGGCAGGGTCAGAGCTTCAGCGACTCAGCTGTTCCCACGCTTCTAACTCTGCTAAAAACCTCTTTTTACCTTTGTTGATATTTATTGATGAGAAACCTGAGTCACAATACGTAACCGTAAGAGCTTTAATAGTAAGCAGATGCACCGGTAAGGAGGTTGGGAAGGGACTGCGATCCAGTTTAGGTTGCTAGCACCAGCTCTCCCGTCCCCAGCACTGAAGCTCCCCCCAGAACATTGTAGGTAGTGTTAAGCTTCATCTCAAGCATCCTTAAGGTGCTTGTCACTCTTCCTGTTCCTGTCTCCCACCATAACATTAACGTACGGAAAATCCTTCCCATGACAGAAATGCCGTGTCAGTTCCCAGCAGATTAATTCTGCTTCCAAAACTCTGCAGGGAAAGGCCTCAGCCACAGTCTACTCTTGCAGAAAGCTCCTCAACACAACTTCTCCATGGGAAACTGCTCTGAAGTACAGACATGAGCGCAAGTGCAGCATGTTTTAACAAGAATGTCTGATTTTCACAACGATTGGTTCTAGACCACTCAATGATAAGGATTTCATCCAGGTGTTTTTACATGATCACATTTCTTCTGAATTAGCCAGGACACACAACACAGCAGTATGAACTTCTCCAGTTTATGCCAGCTGCAGGAAGATAAGCACAGTTCTGGCTGGCTGCTAAAGGTTGCTTTCTCAAAGCGAGCTGGGTCTTGTGGAGAAACCTGAAGACCTGGGTCTCTCCAGAGCCTTTTATAGCATCAGCAAGGTCTGCTGTGAAATGTCTGCTCTGCACAGTGCGGAGAAAGCGACTTGCTATCACCTCTTTTGTGGGAAGAAGCTGGAGAAGATACTACACAAAAGTGTAGCTAAAGATGGTGAGAAAGGGCTAAGGAAGAGCAGAGTATGGGCAGTGGGGTGAAAGCTGATATAATGTGATGGATGAGACAACCATCTTCCTTGTGTAGGAAGCATATAACAAGACTCCTTGATGAAATAAACACATAAAAGTAAGCCCCTCTGAGTCCGTGGACTGGGCAGACTAAAGACCTTGTGCAAAGGAAGGATGTCAGTACGGTTTGCAAGAGCTGTGTGTATTTGGGAAAGGGAAACCTCTGTCAGAGCAGACACCGGAGACGGGCAGCCAGAAAGAGCAGTACTTACTGTATAAATCTGAGGAACAGCAGAGACCCAGAGGACGTGTCTGTGCTGTGTGACACAGCTCTGCACCAGAGAGCTCAGAGCGGGGCCAAACCAGCCGGAGGCTCCAGCTGGCACCGAAGATGCCGGCCCAGCTGCCACCGGCCACACACACACGTTGTCTCGGGGCTCGGCCACCCTGCCAGTCGTCCTCTCGTGCTGCCTGTGTGAGCCTCGTGGCTGCTCACCCCGTGCATGGTGCAGAGAAAGGTGTTGGATGGCCTGACAGCATGGGATGGATGGGGACAACGGAAGCAGACCAGTCCTGTGCAGAACCCAACCTGTCCCATGTGATCTTTGCAAAGGTGGCATCCAAGAGGTACCTGCTCTCAGTTTTCCCCCAAAAGTGAGGATGTTAGCTCCTCACCATGGCAAAAGGGCAGAGAGAGGTAAATCTGAGCACCGAGTCAGAGAAAACAAATCAGTAAACACCTCGGCTGGTGTGGGGGGGACGTGATATTTTGGGTTGTTTGGAAGGAAGGCTGGGGCTTTTTTTGTTGTGAAGGGTTTTTCTCTAATCTGCCTTATAGTGTGGATAAAAGCGGGAGATGTGAGAGGAGGTGGTAAATTTGCTGACAATTGATGAAAGAGGAGACTGCTGTGGAAGTTGGAGCATGGATGTGGCTGGAGAGCAGGGGAGATGTCACCTCCGAAAGAGCCCTTGGCTGGATAACTGTGTGGAGCCAGGCAGTGCTCGCTGGTTTTCTGTGAAATCAGTGACTATCCTTGCAATTTCATATATATCTTAATAAAATAAGAGCAGAAAAATACACTCCTACTGGCATCAATATGCTGTTCAGGCTTGTATTACAACTTGGATTTTATTCCTTTCTTGTTATCTTGCTCCTTGTAGCTTCAGTGAACACAACAGGAAATCACTAGTCGGTAATACATCTGCCTTGGGCTCTGATTTCACATGTTTACTTCGTAAAAGTAAGCAAGACAGCCCTTGGTCGGCACTCGCAGTAGGGACATCAAAGAAAAATGGAGTTTGTGTGTGCGCGCGCGTGTGTGTGTATCTGGCTATTTATCCTCTTGGAGCATCGCGTTGCAGGTGTAATTTTAGATCTTTTACACTTTTTTTTTTTTTAAGTTCTGGTTACACTGCTTGTTCTTTCCCGTCCCAACAATTTCTTTCTTTTTTTTTTGTTTTTGAGAAAAGGATAAAGACTTTGACAAAAAATACAGAACATTTGTTACAAGCGATAGGAGACCAAGAATCTACAGCCAAATATTTTACTGTCTTTTATGATTAGATTAGATTAAACATGAACTGCTTCAAGTGTTGGTGTAGATTAAATTTATTACAGATACAGCTCTTCAGTGGAGAGAGAACCTCTCCGGCTGGGATTTCAGTGTGTCTGTAGTCAGCTGCTTTCTCCAGCCTGCCTTTGTAGGCCATAAAAGCCACCAGCTGAATCCTTACAGACCTGAAAGAGTTGAAATGTAAAGGGAAAAATCTTACTTTGCATTTCAAAACCCAGTTAATTCTAGGCTCCTACTTTACAAAGCCATAAAGGGGGCACAGAAAATCACCAGCCAAGGTACACTGGCCACTGAGAATATGGCCATTAGGCTTCACTTCTGCAGGGAAAGGAAAAGTAAACATTCTCCGTGCTACTCCATGTACACTTCAATTTTATTTTTTAATCTAAAATGGGTGATTTAAGGTTTAATCTCAAAGGATCCTGCTGCCCATTCTTGCAAAAGATTCATGCCGATTTTGTATAACGTGAAAAGATGGTGGTAGCTCCAATCAGTTACACTGAGAGAAGTAGCACAGCTGAAATGAAGGAGACAAGGACAGAGGGCTCTGCTATGCTCACTAAGCTGGACACAAAATCCACCTTTTGATATAGCCAAATGTAGTATTGTGCATTTTGGAACAAAGAATGAACAAAAGAAGACGGGACACTGCTAGAGCAGAGAGACACTGGAGCAGATCTGGGGTCCTGTTGTACGACCACCTGAGTGTGAATTCCCAGTGCAAGGTTTAATCAAAAAGGAGGTAGAGCATTCTCAGATATGTAGACAAGTAAAGGCAGAGATATTGTAATTCTTCTGTTTGTTATACTGGTACCACCTTGCTGGAACACTGTTCCATTCTGGTGTCAGACATTTGTGGAATATACTGAAAAAATAAGCTTGGTACAAAGAAAAGCCACAAAAATGTCTGAAGGATTAGAAAAATACATCTTCCACTGAGAGCACCAAGGATCTCAACCTGTCTCTAATGGCCAAGAGAAGGCTGAGTCCCATGAGAGTCTCAGTGTAACTACGGGGGCAGAAATCTGGTGGCAGAATCTCTTTAAACTAGCAAAGGTTAAGATTCAGTGTCTGTTAATGAAACCAGACAAATTCAAAAGCTGATATTTTAACTCTCTGAACAGCTTGTCAAGAGCTGTGGTAAATTCTCCTGTAGTAGAAATTTTTAAATGAGAAGTGAAAGCTTTTCTGAAAGAAATGCTCTTGCTCAATAATTCAGGAATTTTTCGGAACTGTATCCCTAGCTGTGTCATGCCAACTGATCACAGCAGGCTCTCTTGGGTTTGCAATTATGAATAATGAAAGGGGTGTTTTGTAGGTTTCCTGCAAGACATACTGAGATTTCTGTGACAAGTCAGTGCTTTTGGAGGTCTCCACATAGTTACAGAGATCATAAAATGGCATTGATATAATCAGTTTTTCGGTAGGTTTTGCTATGCAATATATTTTGAATGTTTAACTTCTTGTGAAGGTTCTGGCAATTCCTTTTTCCTGTCACCAAGTGTAACTGGAATCTCCTTGAAAGAGGAGGCATGCAGGCACTATTTGCCACTCAGGTTGTCAATGTGTCTAGCACGAAAGAGAAAAATGACTGGGTCTACACTGAGCACGCACTGGAGAACAAGACAGCGCTACAGCGGAGCTGCTGCCCAGCGGTATGGAGCAGTGACCCTTTCCCAGCCCAGGGACAGGCTTGCAAACAATGCTGGGCTGCTGGTGTGATACAGAAAGGTGAGTGTGATAGCCACATATGCCAGGTACCCCTGAGGTCTGGGGCAATGTGACCGGGGTGGATGTAGGAACAGTCACACGCAATGCACAGCACTGCGATGCATTGCCCTGGGATGCCCCCAGGTCCCACCAGGATCCCTGCGCTGGGCTGTGAAGTGGTTCCTTGGGTTCCCTCATCCCAGATTTGTGGGTGAAAGTGGCTGGAGTCACGGCAGCAACTGGGAGACCCGTCACTGTGCTCACTGCAAATGCATAAAATGGAAATGTTGTCATGGAGAATTATGAAATCAGGGCAAGATGGGCACATCGAGCTCAAAGGGAAGGAGACTCCCAGGGCTTTCTCTTGCAGGGGGCATTTCCATCACACGGGGGAAATAGAGCTGCCAGAGGATATGCAGACAAAACTGGGGTCTCTCTCTAGGGACTAACAAACTATAGGGATTAAAACTAGCACAGATGCAAAATGCCACCTTTATAAACCCTAGCAATGACCCCAGATGATGCCTCGGCTGTGGCAGCCACTGGCCCATGGCCACTGAGGAGCCATCCTAGAAAGGTCTCAAAGAAAAAAATGTATAGCAGAGTATTCTGGTGTCCTCCACTCGATAAACTGAGCAAATCCTGTGAATTCCACTTCCAAATAGTAAGGATGGAGGTCCCCTGATACTCCTGTGTTCTGTCCTGGCCGCTGCACCCAGGGCTCAGTGAAAGCCATGGAGGGGGGGAGGAACGTGCCCTTCCCTGAGAGCAACCGAACACGGTCAGCTGGAGAAGCGCTGGGAGAGCAGAGGCAGGGAGAGGGGCACGGCTAGCAGAGGCACAGCCTGGGAGCTGTTCTGAGCAGTGCCGGGCCTGAGACAGATGGGGAGGTTTTTCCTAGTGACCCAGAAGGGACTGTGTAGATCTCGTAGCAACTAGGTCTCTAAAGGTTGTTGCAGAGTCACACTACAGAGGAAGACCCACGTGGAAATGATCCTAAAGTAATGAGAGTTGTAAATGAGTCTCCTCTGTTCATTCAATTTTGCTCAGGAGATAGTTGTGGTTGTAGCTTGTGATTTAATATAGTGGAGCTTCAGGGATTTACCAAAGCCATTTTGGGGTGCTGTCTGTAAAGACAAGATACAGTAGATCCATTTAAAATCTCTGGCTGGCCCCTCATTTGGGCCCAGTTTCCTACTGAGGACGTTTTCTCCTGCATCCACTCCTTGGTTGGTGCTGCTTCATCTGTGCTTCCTGAGCACTCGCTAGCAGCCCGACCTCCACTTTGTGGGCAGAACATAGCACTTGTGGGATACAATAAAATCTTCTCATGATCTTGCTGCTAGCTTAGAAGGGTTACTCTGCTTTCACCCACCTTTTTCCTCCCTGTGCCCCGTATAAGCACACATATGTAGGGGGGGTAACGGGGATGTGCAGAAATTATACGTGCCACTGACCTTGTACAAACTCCTGCAGACCCAGGGATTATTTGATGCATGACGGAGGTCCGTCTTAGATGGACTGTGCTGTGAAATACAACCCGCTTGTCATTTGTGTTACCGTACGTGGTGACAAAACAAGGATTGCAAAGCAGTGCAGAGCTGGGTGTTCTGGGATACTGCTGAAACTCACACCTGGAAGGCTGCTCACGTCAGGAAGGCTGCTCAATATTTTACCCCTTCTCTTCTATGGCCCTACTTCTACTCCTTAATGGCCCTCCAGTTAGAGATCCTGGTTGACCCTTTCATCTTCAGAATGATTAAATTACATTGTGTCTGTCAAGTGAGACATTTATTTAACGGGACATCTGTGATCTCTGAAAAACCAATACCAAAACTGTCACAAAAAATATCCTCTCAGTTGCTAGCTGCCTCCTCCAGATCCTGTCTTCACCCACAGGTGATGGTGGATGATGAGGTTCCACTCAGTCCTGCCATGGTTTCCTGCTGCAGGTCTGTCTGAGCCTCTTCCTTTAAATGTTGGTCCTAATGCCTTCTCCAAGCAATAACAACATCATTTTGGGGTATTTTCCCTCTATATCAAGAGTTCAGATAACAGATTTGTAATACTTCTTTGGTAAACAATAATGTCACAATAGTTTTCCAATTATCCATAAAAGATCTCTAAACTTCTGTTTTAAAAATCAGTTTCTAAACCCAGATAAAATATAGACATTTCAATGGAAATTCAGAGGAAGCAAAAAGGAAAGCAATTCTGTTCTCTACTCTTTGACAGGGTGTTGATCAGTTTTTTTCACCACCTGATTATGCTTTCTGGAGAATAAATCTGAGAAAGCTGAGATCTATATATATGCATATGTACATATAAAAAAAAACCTTTACACAATAATTTTGAAGACACAAGCAATGTTCCTCTCTTTTTCCTTCCATAGGCAACGTCTGAAAGGAAAACTGTTATGAGCCATTGCCAAGTTGGCAAAGACAAAAGAACACTTCCTTAATACTGACGTGTTTTTAGATCAAGCAGCTGGGGGTACTGTACTTTATGGCAGAGAAGAAACAAATTTTTTAGTAATACATAGAAGAAAATAATATAGTGTACAAACTACGCAGCATTTCATTATTCCTTAATCTGTTTCATGTGATCATAGAGGTTTAGAGGTTAGAAAAGGAGAAGGCGTTTGAGAAACTCCAATTTACAATGCCTGGAATTAACACGTCGCTGAAAAGCAATGGAAGTAAAAAGTGTTTACTGGGAGATGCCAAGAGTCTGTTTGCCTATCTGAAACACATGCTTCCTATTTTTCAGCATCTAAGGGGAGTTTCAAACAGTGAAACAACAATTTGAAGATGACTGTTATGTCTTCAAGAGCTCTTTTACATGTGGATGAACCTTCTTTTGTGTACACTTACCAGACAATTGTATTATTTTGTGTATTATAAGTACTTCTTTCTTAGTGAATCACCTGCAGCTACACATTTAAGCCTTGTTTTGAAAAAGTAGCTATTTATATATTCATAAAGTATACTTGCACATTAAATGTTCATGTCAAGCTGGCAATAAAAATAGAATAACAGGATGTTTTATTTAGGTTTTAAAAGGAGATTATGAAACTGCTGTTATATAAAATATTTGCATACATTCTTAATTTCAAATTGTCTGAGGGCTAAATTTAATATTTTGGGTGATGCACAGAATTCCTACTGACTTTTCTGCAAGTGATGTATATGGTGAAGGTGCATTTCAGTTGAGATGACTGTATTAGCATTTCAGTTCAGATGAGGAACAAGCTCTTGGCACGAACCTCCTGACTTGGGTCTGGGAGCACGCAGAGTGAATTTCTGTCACATGAGCTAAACCAGAGTAGGTGCTCTAGGACAGTATGCAGTGCACCCTGACCATCGAGGAGCATTCAGGCTATATGGAAATAAATTGTCCATAAAGTGCACGGGGTAGGTGTTTGCTCTTCAGCACCTAGCCTTTCGCTCGGCAGTCTGCTCCTATTGCACTGTATTACTTTCCACGGTACACATTGGCTTCAAGGCCAAATTTAGCTAGTTGGGCTAAATAGACTGAAAATTGTTTGAAGTTTCCCCTAAAGATTAAGAGAACTGGTGGGGGGACAGAATTAAATAATAATAATAAAAAATATTTAGAGAAGTTAGGGCTTTTTTGGTTTTGTTTGAGCACATCCTTATGCATCAGAAAGGAGGGGTAAGATGCACATATGCTGCCTTTTTTCCCTCTGAAACCTCATCTGTAATAGAAATTTGGAAAACTTTCAGCCTAATTGCTGGAGAGATGATGTCAGCCCTGCACTCCCAACAGAGTGTTAAAATTCTCCTAGTTTGCACAGTGCTCCTCTTTCTGCTTTATTAGTTTAGCCTGCTGCTGCTAATTTTTCTGGGACAGTGACTCAATTTTCATGTTACATCTGTAACACAGGTGTGATAGTTTGTTCTTAGATGCAGAGGTCAAATCAGCAACTACTGAAATACTGCTTTATGAAGGACATCCTTTTAAACTTGACATCAATTTTTGTTTTAATGATACGCACGGGTTTGGCAAATATAGACTCCTGTAGGTGTTACAGGTACTGGTGACACAGTAGTTTTATTAACCTACTTCAGATATCCTTTAATAGTCTTTTGTTGTGCTGCGTTCAGTTTCCAGGCAGAGCAGTTTATCTCTCACTTCGGTCTACTTTGCTGTTCTTCCTTTTACCGCTCCAGATCACAGCCTTTAATTGTAAATCTTGTGAGGCAGGACAACTGTTGATTATTTGGCTCTGTGTTCTTAATAGAGCCATTATTAAGCATAATAAGTATATCTCCTGCTGAACTTTAAAAAAGCAATAATTATCTTATTATAAGTAGATCTTCTTTTTCCACCTCTAGAAAACAGACGATGCTAATTTCAAGATAGTATGATATTAATGTTCCCTGTAGTTGTTATTATCACTGACATAATTACAACGAGTTCCTATGCAACCAATGCTTGCATACGTTTAGCAAGTCAAACCTATTACAGTTCCTTTTCTAAATGCTCTTTGCTTTGTACCATTTAGAACTAGAAATTGCTGTGGGCCGATTGGTATGTGCTACACTTGCTTCGGTCTTACCGAACACAGGGAATAAAGAAATATTTCTCCTCCTTAACGTAGGCAATTGCAGTCCAGACTTGGAGATGAGCGGGATGTCCCTTGCAGTCAGTGCAGACAACAGCACCTGCACAGTGTCTCCCTCTGAAGAAGGGTCCTACTTCTGGCCGGGTGAATCCCACCCTGAATCCCATTGCTAGCATTCACCAGTCTCACTGATCACAACAGGAGCTTAGACACTTGGCCCTGTGTACACACCTAGTCTGTAGGCATCTGGTATTAGGTGAGACGATTTCCATCCAAGGAGTTTCAACTGCTTCAAAACTGGAGCAATTCAGATTATCAGGCACTAGATTGGAACTGGATTGCCAATCCCACTGTGATATTTTTTTCCCTAGATGAATTCCCAACAGAGGGAAGGAGGGAGAGCTCCTTCTTGAGATGGTCTTTCACTTCCTGGAACTGATCCCTAGAAGTTCCCAGGCGAGCCAGCTTTGCACAGCAGGTAAGTGGTCCATAGTCTTCCACATACTGTCCTTCATTATGAAATACATGGTGCTGCAGAAAAATAATATTAATTAAAACACTGAAAAAGCAATCACAAGGATAAAGTAGTTTATGGTACTCATACTATAAAAGTTTTGTCAACAGACAGGAAAGGAAACAATGATTGCGAGGAGCAGAAGGAGTGAGGGTGGATTTATGAGACAGGAGAAGGGGCTATGTTTTCCTATTAGCGCTGTTGGGAATAGCACGGCTGATCACATAGCAGTAGTTTTATAGTTTTTTATCTCTTCCCCGTTCAACCTGTGGCTCTGCTTTCAGCCTTGCCTGGCTTGGGGAACCTAGGACGTAATCCATTACACTAGTTTTAGAGTCATCTCTGTGTTTTGAAGTTTCTTTGAAAGGGAAATTTTTAAATAAAATCCTTGTGAAGAAGTGAAGAGCAAAGCTAACAGTTTAAGCATTAAATTTGGGAGATATTTGCATCGCATATGTATGACAGCAGTGACTGTCTAACTGGTTCAGTTCAGCTAAGCCATCTGTAAGACCACTGCAGGGTGCCGATTAAAGGTTCGCTCTAATGTTTTGTGGCATAACCGATTCCTTAATCTTGCTCTGACAGCCAGCCAAAAATAGGCAAGTGATCGGTCTTACTGAGGTGGCCTAACAAGTTTGCTCTTTCCCTGTTGCTTCCGTACTGCAGTGAATCCTACAGATAGGAAAACTCGGATGTTTTACCTATGTGATTGAAGCTGTAGGAAAACCAAGGAATGAGGACTGTTCCTTGCAGAGGTACACTCCACATGAACATCCCCCTCCCCCCCCCAAACAGCATTATTTTACAAGGATGTTTTTGCTGTTTGTTGTGTTAAATACAAGTACAGGGATGCATTATCCTCTGGGCTTTTTCTCGGCTTGGGTAAGCCTGAGCTGTGGAGAGCCCAGTGGACCTTCCTTGGGAGCAGCAGGCTGTTGTGTAGGACGCAGCCACTCTGGGCACCCGTCCGACAGTGGGAGCTGCTGGCGAGAAAAGGCAGCATGTCAGGCCCTAACGGATTTAAATTTCAGAGGTATTCTGTAATATTGACAGCATTTCTGTTAAAATCAGCTGAGGTATAGGAATGGGAAAAGCCTGGGCGATCCTACAAATTTATGGTAAACAATTGGTGAAGCAGGAAGAGTTGGTGAAGAAACCCCAAGGAGACAGCGACAGAAGCGATCTTTAAGAGACATTATCTGGGGACTCTCCTTGCTATGGTGATGACTCTACTGCATTCCTGTGCATCACTGAACCCTCCCAAGAGCTGAAACACCCAGGCAGGGCTATGTGAAATAATCCAGCAAAACACCTGAGTAACCTGCAGCTGAGAGAGCCGAGCAGCCGCTCTGCCGCTAGTGCCAGCACGGAGCAGCTTGCAGGCAGCAAAGGCAGCTGATGGGCACCAGTGGCAGAGAGCAGAGCTGGCAGAAGCGGCTATGAGCCAGTCCAGCGGCCAGCCAAGTGGAGTTGCTAAGTTCAGCTTAGAGCCCAGAGTCCTCTCTGGCTTCTCTGTGCCAAAGCAGAGTGGTGACACAAGAAGCTGATACCGCACCAGCCAAGCTCCGTCTGGTGGGACAACAGCTTGACCTCCGATCAGGTGGACTATGTGATGAAAAGTGGGAGATGATAAAGGAGGAGGGTTGTGGCTGGTGATTTCTTTGCTCTCTGGGATGCACCAGGTCAGGACGGCAGCCAGTATATTCTGAGGGAGGGCAGTTTTGTTTGCTGAAAATTGTTTCTCACCCAATCCCTTAAAAGTTGCTATTATTTAAACTCATGTATGCAAAATATTGTTTGTCAATGGGGAAACATTTTCCTCTCTTAGGTGCATTAATTTAATTCCCCTGAGTTTCAGGCTCCTGTTCTGTGTTTTCTAAGGCTCCTCGGAAACAGCATCCACTGCTTGCGGCCAGTCCGTGCTTGGGGAAAGGGCTACAACTCGCCTTCTCCTATTCTACAGCACTATAAACCCTTTACAGCTCTTGTCCATCTTGTCTCCAGTTCCACCTTGGACATGCTGCTCTCTAAAACAGAGCTCTGTGTGTTATGTGTACGATCTATATCTTTGTGTCTTATAGGCATATGTTTGCATTGAACTACACCGCACCATTATTCCAGGGAACTCAGCTTAGCATGAAATTCCAATCACGTTATAAAACTACTTTTTTTCCTTATTAATGGTCTCCATTATGTTTTATCTGTGAAGTTTCCCAGTAAATGATAAATACATTGAATTGAACTGATCCCACAACACACCATTATAAATGCTCTCTAGAATTACTTTCTGAGTCATAATCTTTTTAGCATTTGCTGCATTCATTTTGTATAGCGCTAATTTTTAATCAACACATCATTTGGTGAGAAATTATATCAAATCCTTTAGTAAAATCTAGATGTATTACATTGCATTGTATCCATTCACTGATTTTATCAATAGAAGTAATTATCTGGCATTATTTGTTTTCTGTGTGCTCTCTGTTGCCCATCCTCTGCAGTTATCTTTAAAATCCACATGTTGAACCTTAGCCTAATTTAATCTCTTTGAGGCAGGAACAATTCCAGTGTTAAGACAGCGCAGAGCACAAAGAGAATTCAGAGAACTACTAATAATAGCCATATGCTGACTATTCTTCAGCTCTTTGCTGTGATCTAGTTGTTTCACATTTATTGCATTACTTTGTCAGGACAGAATTTGAAGTACCAAGTCCAGAAAAGGACTTTGGTACATACAAGTTACAGTTTGAAGTGTCCATATTATAGGATTCTCCCTATAAGAAGAGTTTTAAAGCCCACGTAAGAAGTCAGCACCTCTTAAATGGAGCATATATACCTATAGACACCTGGAAAAGACAGGTCTTTAGAGTTAGCCTCTAAGAAACACTGAAAACAAGGCTGTGCTTGAGATCCCGCCACTCTCCATGACAGATGAATTTTGCTGCATGTCAGCTCACTATACCAGAATAAATAAGCTTTTAGAAACAGAATAAGAGTCACTCTTTTCCTGTAAACCGTGAAGAACACCCTTCTCTCCTGTCTTCTACATACAGTTGCAGTGATATGAGGACTGAGGTAGATCCATTTCCTTCCTGGGCCTGGGACTTCAAATCCATGTCTTGTGTCACAGGGCTGTATTGCAACACCAAGCTGCCTTGAGAGAGGCAAGCGGCGGCTGTTCTGGTTGGAAAAGGAGTATAAGGTTCTCAGAGAAGAAGGGGTCTTACAGACAGTCAGGTCGCCTCCCCAACATATGGATACAAAAGAAGGATGTCATGTACACCAGCAACCCAATACTGCTACTGCCAGGGACAGGCCCCAGATTTCACATTAACCATGCAAGTCTCAGGACTTGTCTTTGCCTACGTGGACCTTTGTTTGGGTTTGCTTAGCTGCAACAGAGCTTTTCTAATGATCAGGTAGCTACCACCTAGTATCAAACCATAATTTTTCTACAGATAACAGTAGCAAGTAGTTATTCTGTGTAGAATGATGTATTTGTGACCTCAGAGAACAGTGTAGTGCAGAGGAGCATTGGTGTTGTGATAGCAGAGGCCTTGCAAGTGGGGACATAGGACACAGGTCAGAGGAGCAGGAGCAGAGGCTGAAAAGAGGGGGCCAGGGATGCCACCGGAGACCCCAGTGCTGTAAAGAGCTCACCAGTGGTCGGTAAAGAAGTGCAGGCTGGGAGCTGGGCAAAACCAAAAGAGCTGGAAGAGCAAGTCTCAAGCAGATGCAATAACCACTGAATACAGTAAATGTGGATGTAAAATGGAGTTGCAAACCCGTGAAGCAAGAGCAAGGTGTAACAGTGTGTTGGAAACAGAGTCCAAGTGGGGGTTCTCTGAGTGGGGAGGAAGAAAGCATCGACATCATACTCCTCCTTCCTGCAAAGAAGTGGAAGAAACTCCATCATGAACATCACACTTCTCCTGGCAAAGGGCATGAGATGCTGATGGCTTTCTGCAATTCCCATCTTCTTCTTTACCAGTACTGATGCCATCAAATAGAGGACCAAAAATGGAAGTCTAAGGGAGAGCCCAACAGCAGAGAGGGATACTGGGAAGGTTTTGTACAACAGTTTTAACTCTATTGTTAATGTCTTTCTATATTAATCAGATAATTTGTACTGTGGCAGGTAGTATTGTTGTGACTAGACTAGTCTTAATAACTGTCTGTTGTATTGTAATTAGTCTTAAGTTTTTCATTAGACTAACCATAAATTCTTGGCTTCCCATATAAGATGTATTTTCTTTACTGAGTTCACTTTCATGCAATAACCATGGTCAGGAGCAACAGCAACATACATAACCACCACATCATAGTTTAATTTATTAATTTTTTAACTTTATTTTCATCTGAGCAAATGATTTTTAAAAGGTAGAATTGTTTCTGTAGTCATAGTTGCACATAGTTAGCTAAATAACTTCTGCAATCCTAAACTCTGCAGTAAACATGGTATTTATAAAATAGAAGCTGACTCTTTCTATTGCTATGCTTCTTTTACATATCTAATCTATTCCTCAGCATGACAAACAGATCATGAAAGTATTACTTTCAGTGTGATTGTAAATAAAGTGTATGCATTCCATTGACATCAAGAAAGAAAAAGGACTGAAGAAATTAGACACAGTTAAAATCTGAACAATTCTGCAGCTGTAAAAGGAGATATTTATGTTTCAAAGATCTCTCTCCCCAAAGGAAAAGGGGTATTTAGAAATGTTTTAAACATCAAAAATGAGAGTTAAAGAAACCTGCCTATCTTCTATTTGTTTAGTAGAACTACTTTTACTATTTTCATTTGCATTACGGACTGGAGAGCTTACTGGGGAAAAAAAAGCCTTTCATGAATATTCACTATGTAATATTTGCATTTCTCAACCTATCTGTCTTCCTTTAGTACAAAAGAAGAATCAATTTAATTAATTAGATTTAGATAGCAAATGTCTGTAAGAAGCTTATTTTGGAAAGCAACTATAAAAAGAATAGAATATTTTAAGAGAGCTTTTCAAAGATTAAAAGGGTACTATTAGAAATACAGTTTCAGACAATACAAAGAATAGGGTAAAGGTAAAGTACAAATAATCACTGCATAGTGAAATATATATCTAAGTCACTGCGTAGTGAAATACATATCTAAGTTTTGGAAAGTAATTGACATAGACTCTTGTGCTGTTTTTACTTCACAGGAAAACCGAGGGCCATGGGGCAGACATAAGGCAATGGTGCCCAAGGTGGTTATGGCTTGGCTGCCACAGCCATAGCGACTCTTTTAGTATATTACGTTCACAGACTGGTTGGGAAGTTGCACCAAGGCTGATATTAAGACCAATGCTACCTTCTGCCTATGATTTGGACTTCTGAATGAAATAAAAACAAATGGTTTAGTGACAAAGAATAAATTGAGCTAATTTTTGTAGCGTGACTAATATTTATTTCTCCACTGTACTGTGTTGGGCTATGAAAAGCAACTATCGAAAACAAAAAATACAGTTAGGTCTGAGACAATAACCAATGAAGACTTTTTGCTGTATTGAGAGAGGCTCCCGTGCCACAGCTAGGGTTAGGGTTAGGCTTCAGCATCTACGGTGCTGATCTGCTCTGCAGCCAGGAGGACCAGGCCAACAGGAACCTCATGGGTTTCAGCGCAGACAAATACAAAGCCCTGCTCTTGGGATGGGTAAGCCGAAGCATGGGCACAGGATGGGGTCCAAGTGGCTGAATAGCAGCTCTGCAGCAAAGATCTTGGCAGACAAGCAGCTGAACATGAGCGAGCAGGGCACCCTAGCAGCCATGAAAGTTAACAACACCCTGGGTACATGACTGATAGCACAGCCAACAGGCAATGGCAGTGACTTTTTCCCCAAGTCACATCTGGATACTGTACTGGGATCCCTGCTATAAGACAGTCAAGCTGCAGAGACACCAGTGCAGGATCATTAAGGAGATTGGTGAGGTGATTCTGCCCCTCTACTCCACTCTCGTGACATCCCACCTGGAGTACTGCATCCAGCTCTGGGGTCCCAGTACAAGAAGGACATGGAGCTGTTGGAGTGAGTCCAGAGGAGGCCACAAAGATGATCAGGGGGCTGGAGCACCTCTCCTATGAAGACAGGCTGAGAGAGTTGGGGTTGTTCAGCCTGGAGAAGAGAAGGTTCCAGGAAGACCTTAGAGCAGCCTTCCAGTACCTGAAAGGGGCCTGCAGGAAATCTGGAGAGGGACTGTTCACAAGGGCATGGAGTGATAGGACAAGGGATAATGGCCTTAAGCTGAAGGAGGGGAGATTTAGATTAGATGTAAGGAAGAAATTCTTCCCTGTGAGGGTGGTGAGGCACTGGAACAGGTTGCCCAGAGAAGCTGTGGATGCCCCATCCCTGGAAGTGTTCAAGGCCAGGTTGGATGGGGCTTTGGGCAACCTGGTCTAGTGGAGGGTATCCCTGCCCATGGCAGGGGGTTGGAACTAGATGATCTTTGAGGTCCTTTCCAACCCAAACCATTCCATGATTCTATGATTAGGGATCTGATGATTAGAACATAATAAGCAAGAAGAGCAAAGGGAGCTCTCCTTGTGTAGCCTGGAGATGAGAAGGAGAAGGAAGAGTCTAACTGCTGTCTTCCATTACCTGAGTGGAGCTATCTGGTAGCGTGAGAGTTGCCTCTGAGGTGCACAACAAAAAAGACGAGAGGCAACAGTCACAAGCTGCAGCAAGGGGAATCCTAATTGTATATAGGGCAAAATTTTACAAGTGGTTAAACACTGGAAAGGGTCACCCGGTGAAGGCGCACAATCCCTGCCTTGGAGAGTTTCAAACCGCAGATGAACAAAGCCCTGAACAACCTGACCTGGCTTTGAAGCTGGCCATGCTCAGAGCAGGAGGACTAGATGAAACACAGAGGTAACTTCCAAGCTAAATGATCCTATCATTCTTTGATAAAACCAGCAGGTTTCCATGTTTTGGACAATGTGAAATAGTGCTTTCCCTGCTAAGTTAGCTACCATGCTGAGATGGCCTCATGATGCAAAGCTATATTTAAGTTTTGTGTTAGATTTGTAGTTGGACAGACATCTACAGCAATAAATAAAATAAAAGTTACTGACATTAAAAAGATGGATTAAATTAAGCTTTAAATAATAATGAAGAATAACTAATTTGCATCATTAAGATTCTCTACCTGGAAGGACTATTTAGACAATGCTAAATATAGATGTTACAATCATTGAATAACTAGGTAAAACATGTTTTTAATTTGAAAAGGGATGATAAAGTAGGTTTTGAAGCATGACTCCTAAAATTCCTTGCCATACTGAGTTTCTGCGATGTGAGTGGCTTCTCACAGTGACAATGCTAAGCCAAGGGAAGGGTTAGTCTTGCAGAAGGTCAATTCAAGATTAGTGATGGAGCTGAGAAAAGAATGCTGAGTTACAGTTCAACTATAGCTGAGTGACCCTTTCTGGTTCACAGTTCATGGTCCAGTTCTGGGGATCTAGCTGGCACCGAGGAGAACACTTGTGTTGGGAATCTGCTTCTACAAGATGCCAGGTAGCAGAGGATTTTAATTCTGTACTGAATTCATGGGACGGCTCTAGGAATTAGGTGTGCTGCAAAGCTGAAACTGGACTGAGGGTGATCTTCAGCAATTCAGTAGAAACATTTTAAAAGTAGAAACTTTTAAAGTGCCTTTCCCTTTTAAAGTGCTATTTATGTTTCTTGGGAAACACACAAACTGGCCTAAAAAATATATTTTGAAATCAAACTTCTTCTAAATTTACTCTGTAGTTCCACTCCATAATTATATCAATATGAAAAGATACACCAAAACTCTAAATGACTAAGGACCTGATGTTAATATTTAAACTGTAATATTAATTTGCACAGAATTATCTGTTAAACTCAAGAGGGTTAATTAGTTCACTGTTCATTTCTGTTCTGTTGAGTTCTTATAAGGATGAATTTGGCCTAGGCTGTTTAATTTTCTGCAATGATTTAGATATCCAATATTTTTAAGAATCATTCTTTTTCTAATTTTTCTCTCAGTCATGCAACATAAGATTAATTTCCCATTTTAAAGCTACTGAACTAGCATATTTTTTTTTGTGTTTATAGTTAAATTCTAAATCAAATATGTATATATGTCTATTTTAAAATCTGCCATTTACTTTTGCTTTAGATTTGTTTTACCATTTTTTTTCCACAAAAAATGAAGTGTTCATGAAGTTACTTTCTCAGCTTTGACAAATGCTGGTTGTGCTGGCAGCTAGCCAGCATCTTTTTTTGCAGAATAACTTTAACACAACTGTGCTATGGTTACCTAAATAGTAGGATAATTTTCATAGAATTCTTGCTACTGTGACTCTGGAATGTATGCTGCTGGTATCTGGCAATTGCCCCAAACTAATTAGTTCTTTATTTTTGAGGATGAGTGTTTATTCCACAGTTGTATAAATAATGTTTATGAAGTCACTTTAGGGGAAAAAAAAAAAATCAGGATCAAAGACCTTTTGAAAAGAAGAAGAAACAAAAGGTTCTCCTTTATTGCAGATACAGAATTAGAAGTCGTGACAGCCATCAGCACAGTTCAGACTATGGTACTGATGCAGTTTAAGCTTCATATTCTGTTAAGTAACAGAATCTAATTTGCCTCCCATTTGAGAAATATTGTGCAATTCTAAGTAGTATTTTAAATCTGAAGATAAGTAATGGATCAGGTCTCATCTGAATAATTTGTGGATATGAATAAGTACATTGAGACAGCAGAATGTGACATGTGAGAAAACAGAAATATCATACCTGTACTTTTCACACAGAAATAGTACAAGAAATCCTCCAAACTCAGAAAATGTTACGTGTGGGCTTACACCTCACTTAAGTCAGGAAGGCTGTTGTTGCTGCCCCACAGCACAGTTATGAATTCAAGCATATGGTTAAATGCATTCCTGCATTAGTGCCACAGTCATTCTGGAAGATAGTCAAACTCATTACATTATTTGGGCTACCAATTTTCAGCCTCATTAAAACCCTAATTGCTTGAATGTTGCCGTGAAATGAAGAAAATCTGACGGACAGTATTCCCGAAAGAAAATCCATGTGCTGTCAACTGTTTGTTTAAGGTATTTTAATGTCATGGAAAATAATATAAAATTAAAATTCCTGAATGACAGAATAAATGAGGATGGAACAAAGAGGAATGTTTTTTAAAATTCACTGTCCTATCTGAGGTCCCTTTCTGCTTCCATGAAAAAAGGAGAAACAACTCTGAAGCTCTCATTTCTTCTCTAGGTATTTTAGTGAGTTGCTAAATGTCATTACTATACGTCACACTGCCTTTTTGATGGCTTATTAATAACGCAAAATCAACCTATATCACAAATTAATGTTTGGTAACTGGGACTGTAACTGTCATTATAAAATGCAATCAAAATAAATGCTGTAAAGGTGGAAAATTTAGTTCCTAGATATAAATGAGTCACGAGTGATTAAAATCAGCTTCTCAGAGAGTCAGTGTATTCACTTTGGAGCTTGTGTCTGATAAACGGGCAGAAAAAGATGACTTTGCCCTGCAGGAACTGTAATTCTTCAAAACACCTTGTGTACCAGGACCTCACTTTTCTGCAGAAGCCTCCCAGCTGCGTACGCAGCAGCCAGGCTTCCACCCCACAGCGAGGGGCAGAGCAACCCAGACCATGGCACAGCTCCTTCCCTGCCCGGACACCTGGTGTCTGCATGCTGGGAATAAACTGTGGGATCTGTAGAACCCATCCGTACTGAGTAGCTCAGAAAATTACATTTACTCTAAAATGATAAACTTTCTTTGAGTATCTGAACAAAGACCTTACTGCTGGAGGCCTTTCCTGGTCGTGAAAGCCAAAGTGATTTAATGCATTAAAGTCTGCTTTGCCAGGCTGAGCATCTGACCTTAAAGGTCCCATCGAGGAATAATGATTGATAATTGTGGGAGTGAAGGTTTTTAATAGTATTCCTAGAATTTTAGTTACTGTTGCTTGAGTCCTTGTAGGTTGAGACACGAAATCAATTGCAGAAGCCAAATCAACACCATAGGTGGTACTGATAGGGTCTGTCATCCACTCAGAAAGTCTTTCAGCTGGAAAGTAGATATGTTATATCCTCTCACAATTTCACAAATTCCTTCTGTTCCTGGAATCCAGATGATAGGAGCCCATCGTGGGGCAAAGGCATGCGTGTTCTGGTTCCATGTCTAACAGTGGGCTATCAAATACGACAGAGAGCCTTAAGGAGCCGTGAAGTTTTTCCTCTATGAAAGTACAGCCATGTTGTCTTTATGCCCAAAGGGCATTTGTTGGTTTCTTCTACAAGACAAGTGTAATCTTGGGGGGAAAAAAGAATCAAGAAGTAAATGAAGTAATTAAAATAAAAATCAAACACAACTTTCAAAATTATTTTGGGACAGAGCTTCACTGTAAGGCTGACTGCATGAAAAATAGTACATGGGGAACCTGGCAACACGCTGGGATTTCATTTATCTTTGAAGGAATACAAAAACACCCACCACTTCTTTTCGAAATGCTGAAGCAATAGACATGGTACAGGCACATACCACTATCTTGGCTTACACTGAGAAAATCGTGAAAGAAACTGTTAAAAAGCAATTGCCAGAAAAGTTTGGGTTTTTTTCTTGCTGCCTATTTAGAATATACAGTGTTAACCTGACTCCACTGCGATCCTTCTGGGAAGCTGGAATGATACATGAACCTGATATTTCATCCAGATTTTATATTTATGTGAGTTTGAGTGTGTGACCATTGACAGAGAGTGGGTCCAGCACTTACCCAGATTAGTCCAGGTTATCACCCTCACCATGTACACATTTGTCTGAATATTTACAGGTAGGTACGAGTTCAGCAATTGGTGCTCCCTGATGAAATCCGTGGTGGAGTCTACACTCAAAGATTAAATCTGTGACTATTTTGATAGAGAGACTGATTCCTTCCATGCCCTAAACAGTGTGAGCTGAAGTCTCCTGTATGGTATCAGGAAGTGAAATCACGTGTATCAGTAATGAAAGGCACAACCTGACTGGTGGAGAAGGATGGTTCAAATGTAGCAGTTTGCGTATTGCTGCTCTTGGGTTCAGAATTGCTGTAATTAACTTTTTTCCTGAAAGAACTGCGTTTGACTTTAGTTGCAATGAAGAAAATAACTGTAAAAACCACCTATTCGCTGTAGAGGCTGAGTGTGCTAATTTCCTCTGAATTAGCTAATTCACAAAGCAAGTTTTACATATGAAGACTTTGCCTCCAAAGATGTGTTGCTAATGGTGGCAGTGATTTTCTGAATACCCTGGTGGCAGGCTGAGGGAAAAGATGTGGGTAGAAATTAGGCAGAGAAAGAAACTGTGAAATATATTATTCCTAAAAGATTTGTAATACTCACATATTTTCTGCAAATCAGCTGATATTTCTTAGAAAAATGAAAGGCCTCGAGGTAAATGGGCATGGCAGGGAAGGACAGAAAAAAATAATTCCTATCTTCAAGGGTAGCCCAAGAACATGGGAAGTGACTGAAGAGGAAGAAGATTACCTCTTCTGAAATTAAAATACTTTCCCTAAATCCTCAGCTGAACTTATGATGAAGAGGTTGCATTTTGGGGCTGTCTGATGTTATGTTCATTGAAAGGAAAACTCTTGATTGTTAGTTAGACTTCTCAAGGTAACTTGTATGCAGACAATCTTTTTGTCACCATCCTTGCTGCCATACTAAAAACTCTTTAGCAGCACCAGAGATTGCTGCCATGAGATAGTCATGAGTTGTCTTTCTAGAAAAATGGCTTTAAACACATCCTTACATTTTTTTGGCAACTTGTTGAGAAATTAAATCAGTCTGGCCTATGGTACAGTTGAAGGTGTACGAATAATATTTCTTCATTCAAAAAGACCTAATCAGTTTGATTCCTTGTCCTTTAAAATGACATCTGAACTGTAATCTGACTTCGTTGACTGCTAAAAACTAGTACTAAAAATACTCCTAAATCACGTGCTTAGAACTTGAGATCCATGTGACATGCTTCCCTCTGAGACGAGAGCCAGAAAAAGTGCTCAGTAGATCTGAATTCCTCTGTCACAGATGTAGAGACCTTACTATGCAGTACTAAGTGTGAGACGTGAAGTGGATTCCATGACACCTCCTGGATGACTCTGAGAGTGCTTCAGGGGTCTTCGCCATTTTGAAGAGCTCTTGAGCAGACTGAATACTGTGACAGGAACTGATGCTACCACTACTTAACCTGGAATGGCTGTGCCAACCCAATGGAAGAATGCTTTCCTTAGGATGTGGAAAGAAGGAGCCTTATCGTTGGGATGGTGCTGATCTGTCTCTTCTGGCCTGGATCAAACTGGAAGAAAATTTGAAATAATCCAGGAGACTTTATCTAGTGCTAAAGGTGCTTTGGTAGATAACATAGCCAGTTCTGGTGTAGATAAGTATAATTCAGTGAGATGAGAATATCTGTTGGATAGCTATTCTTCGTGTCTTTGGAGAGGGGAAGTGGTATTTACATTTTGTGATTTTATTTTGCATAGAACCTGTAGAGAGGTATACAAACAAATGCATTGCTAACTTTGTCATAGTAGAGAAACCGTGAAACCATTAGCTGTCTCTGCACTGATGACTCACTAACTTCCTCATGCTTATGCCATGGTGACAAGGTGCTTTTTTCTCCTGCAGACACCAAGGATAGGTTTCAAAGGCTTTGAAACATAGGCCTAGATACTTTTTACTGAAGAATGTATTCTCCTTGACACTTGTGAGACTGCAGACATGAGCCCTTGAAAAACTAGTATTTGAAGTGAAAACCTTGAAGGAGTGGAGATTTCTTCATGCCTAACCTCTGAGTCAGACACCTCCTTTGGACTTTACTATCACAAAATCAGAGCTTCATCAGTATTTGTGTGTTTTGAAAGTGGATTAAAAAATCGTGGAGTTATAGGAGATAATTCATACTAAAAGAATGAAGGCACTAAACATGTCCATCAGCATATTGTATCACAGATGGTTTTTAAAGCCTGGGGTCTGGATTCAGCCGCGGTGCTTGCTGATGGTTTCAGTAACGGTGATGCTGATGGTTCCACCTGCCCTAGCAAATGCTAAATGCCTTGTCTTTGGTCAATGGATCAAAGCAATCAGCAGTAGCAAAGCAAGAGGAAGCTGAGTACAGTAGTCAAAGGCTGAAAGGAAAGAGATAACAATTCTCAAACTGCAGTATGTATTAGGATATTGGCCTTGTTTTGGTGCTGTGTTCAGCTATCAGAATGGACCAAGTTATGACTAAGCTCACTCCATTCTTCAGGCTCTTGAAAGAAGCAGTTTGACAGCAGCCAGGATAAAAAGATGGTGGTTGTTGGATGTTAATGAAGATAATTACTGAAAAATACTTGAGGAAGAACCAGGGAATATGGCATGTTCATCACAAATTCAGACTTAGTAAGCAGTATTTTGATTGTCAGGAAAATGGTATTGTGTTGTACTTGCAGCTGTTTTGTTCCAGTAATGCTCAAGCTCACTTCTGAGCTCACTCATATACTCATCCGCATATTCTTTCACATCACAGAGGAATAGATGCCATTTCCAGTTCCTTAACTTCCTACAGAATAGTTTGTGTTGGGTTTGTGTGAGTTTTTTTTTAGAAGTGCAAAGATTGAATCATAAAACTTATTTTCCTGAGATGTCTAATTAATAATCTACAAAGCAGAAAGGTGAGTGGGTGGAGGGGAGTAATCAATGTTTGCATCCTGTGGCATTCGGGTTCAATTATACTGCTGAAACCTGGAAGCAATGATGTTTTAAAGCAATCATTCGGTGTTACACATTACAGCTATTCTGGAATCTGTAGTTTGTTCATAGTTTATGCTGTAATTACTGCAAGTATATCCCTCATTCCTTAAATTAGGTTGCACGTACTGAAACAAGTTATGTAGATATCTGATAATTAGCAACAGCTTACAATAATGAAGTAACAATCACAAAAGAAACTGAGGAAAATATGTCTTGCTTTCCACTGCAAAATGTTCACAGAGTCAATGATCTCATTCAAATGTCAGCATAGCATCTACAACACACAGCCTTGATGATTCTTTCACACCGTAATCTGATAGTTTTTCTGTACGTAAATTCCAGATACTGTCCTAATACTTTGGCATTGTTCCAGTCCCTACGCCTCAGTGCCATTTAAGAATGAGCAAATACAAGGTGCCTCTCTGGAATTATAATAATATATATTTAGCCCCATTGGTGCATATCTTTCAACTAGCCCTCGTTTTAATTTTTAGTTTCTCTCCCGTATAAATCACTCTCAGTGCTTGAGAACTATGTACTTACTCTAAGCCGAAACATTAGAAGACAAAATAGCTGTGCCTTTATGAACATGATGAGAGAAGATGGATATCTCCCCAGCTACATCGAAGACTTGTATTTCCTTAACTCCTCCATTATCTTCATAGGACTCTCTACCGATAACCAACTATTTCTGGTTTTCTAAGCAGAATAAAAAAATAAGATGAGATAATATAAAAATGATCAAAGCAAACCCCCAGCTAACCCAAAAAAATGGATTAGTAGGGAAGAATATAAGATCATATCACACTTACATGACATACTTTTAAGTTACCATGCCTATAGTTATTATAATACTTATATAATTTATAGTAATATAGTTATTATAATAACTATTCATGCCTTTTAAGTTATTCATGCCATGCCCTGTGGGATCCACTGATTATGTTTAGATTTTTACAGTAGATTATAAAAGAGGGAGGAACAGTACTATAATGCTGAAAAAGAGTTTTAATTTTTTCTTAAAAACTGTTCTTTAGTTTTTAGTCATCTTCTACCCTATTTGTACTCGGCATTAGCCTCTCAAGACACCAGTGGTCCTTCACTCATCCCTTGACACTACTGTACGAATCAAGATAATAGTGAACTAAATCTGCCTTTTTTTTTTTTTTTTTATGCAATTTCAGCTGTAGGCTTAATGGTTGGGCTGCCTGCAGACACACCTAGGATACTTGTGAAGGTACGTCATTTCTTGGGTGTACCAAAAAATTCAAACAGGCTGGTTTAAGAGGAAATACTTTGGTGAGATGTGATGAGAAATTGCTTTGCGTTCGATTGGACAAGAGAAGGAAAAGAAAGAAAAGTGACTTCGGGTGTTAACTTCCTGAACACAAAGAGGCAGAAGTTTCGAAGTAGGGTGTGAAGTCAGAAGTTTCTGAATAAAAATATTAGCGATATCTTCCTTGAGTTTCTGCCACTGAAGCTATGTTTCAGACTGCCCACAGGGAGTGTTCGTGCTGTAAATAAGACCACGTTACTGTCTTCTGTATTCCCACTGCTCAACCTGCCGGCTAGGAGCCAGGCAGGTATCTACAGTCAAGTTCTCCATCCATCGCTATCATGATGTACTGCCTGAGGTCGGGCATTGAACTTGAATTACAACAAGAAGAAACCAGAAATGAAATGCAAAACGAGTATATTCTGGTAATATTTGTGGCCTTAGAGTTACATTTGCCTTTTACAAATGAAGACATTACACTTATTTATTTCTACCTGTAAAACCGTTAACAGCCAGAGGGGTGGAGGACTTCTGAACACGATTTGGGGCAACATCCTGTCGTCTTTGACCTGTCCTACACAGTATGCGGCTTCAGACGAGGCATTTAATCTGCCTGTGCCTTACCTTCCCATCTGTGACGCGGGGACGGTAGCTCTTCCATCCCTCATCAAAGTGCTGTGAGGAGAAATGAATGTTGGGAACTACTTAGACGCCGTGATAGTGGCTACAAAATGAATGCCTGAGAGAGAAGGTGAGGAAACTTACGATTATTGGGAATTATAGAGAATGGATTCTGAGCAACTGGATTAGTGGTCTTTAAAAGAAGGTGAAGGCCTGCACAGGAGTGGGAGAGCGACAGTCCCATGTTTCAATGTGTCAATGCGTATGACAACCAAGGTCAAAACACATCTTTCCCCTCAAGTCTCCTGTAGTAATAATTTCTCTTTACAATTAGCATTAACGTCTCATTTTCTAGGTCGTTGGTGTTTTTTTGTTTTGTTTTTTTTGTTTTTTTGTTTTTCGCTCGGCAGCCCCCGCCAGCCCCGCAGACCGCTCAGCACCGCGCAGGCTGCTCCGGCAGAGCGGGGGGCACGGCGCGACCTGCGCCCCGCCACGCGCCGCCCCACGCGCTCTCCCGCCGTCGCCCCTCTTGCCGCGCCCCCTGGCGGGCGCTGAGTGCACCCGCCTGGCAGCCCCACCGCCGCGCCCCGTCCCT
>VXBL01002370.1:1265952-1325904 GCA_013400195.1 Aramus guarauna | reverse complement strand
GGCAGCGGCTCGGGGCCGCCCTGTCCGCTCGCACCGGAGCGTCGGAGGGGGCAGACGGGCGAGCGGGCAGGTCCCCGCGGTGTGCCGGGGCAGCGCGCCCCTCGCCCCGGGCTTGTCAGAGGCGGCGGCGAGGGGAAGGGGCAGCGGCCGGGCGCGGGGGGTGCCCTCCACACGCCCGGCGCTGTGCGAGGCGCTTTCCCCCTCGGAGAACGTGCCTAGCGCGGGGAAAGTTACCAGTCCTCCGCCTCGGGCAGAGCCGGGGAGCGGCCCGAGGCCGGCTGCCAGCCCGCTTGCCGCGCACTAAGCGTGCCCGCGGCTGGGGTGCTGCCGGCGGACCCCGCGGGAGAAGCGCCGGCTCTGGCAGCGGCTACGGGCAGCTGTCGGCTTTGCCGAAACGGGCAGGCGCTGCCGCTGCTGCCGCCCCGAATCCTGCCCGTGCCTCTGCCGGCCCGGGGGACGGCGGCCGGAGCGGAGCGGAGCGGAGCGGGAGTCGCGTCGCGGTGCGCGCAGGGCGTTTTCTCCGGCAGATACTGAACTTCTGGAGCTGTCCCGAGTGCCGCGGGTGGGGACGGAGAAAACTCCCATCCGGAGTAATCCTTTCGGAGATTGTTTAAGGCTTTCTTGCAAACCCGTTACGAAACCGGACGTGTTAGCTCGTCACGTTTTATCGTAACGCTGCTGCCGATAAATTAAAAAAAATGCCAACTCGTAACACAAAAACCTAGTGTATGCAATGTTGTTCCTCGACATTTATTTGGCCATGGTTTGTTTATCGGTATTGCAAAAATGCTGCTTTCTCCCATGACGCACAGAGAATTTCCCCTTAGAGGTCTAAAAATATTTGTATTTGTGGGCTTTTATATTGATATCTTCATTCACGTTTTGCAGCTTCCTTAAGTACTAGTTACTTCCCAGTAGTTGCGGAGATGGGGTTGCTTTCACCAGCTGAGTTGGCAGCTTCTAGCAGATAATTTGAACTCTTCGTGTTGTTTCCTGATGGAAAATGAGACAAAGTTTCTGCTGCAGTCCATTGCTCCATTTTCCAGGGTAGCTGCTCAGGAGTTGCTGCTGTTAATACTCCTTCTCCCAGGACAGAACGCCAGTGCTCTGAACTTGTCAGATCACTCCCTCCCTTTCCTTAATAAATAAAGTATGATTTGGTGTTTTACCAAGGGAGCATTTCAGAAGAAGACTAAGACGATGAGAAATAGAGTAAGATTGAGTTGGGAATACTGAAACAGTCACTAGGCTGACATATGAACACCCTGATGTACTTACTGCCTGTCTCTGCAAAGTTCACTGGCAGCAAACAGAGAAACCCGTGGTTGTAGGAAGGACCTGCTGCTATGTGTAAAAGCAATCCACGACCTTTAGTATTACTTTTAGGTTCCTCAGATAATCTGTCACAATTACAGATGACAGAACATTTATGCTGGATTCGACCTAATTTATTTGTAATGGGAGCTTCTTTCATTCCAGGTATTGTTTGTATATATACCTGCAATGTTTTCTTCAAACCTTGGTTTTATATTGATTTGAGAATCCATCAGGTAGTTACGAAGAAATGTAGGTATATGACGCAGTCAATCAATTCTGACCCTAGTTACCTTACTTGTAAGTAATTTCAGTATATAATTTACAATGTTAAATTCTCTGTAAGTATCTTCAAAAGCCATGTCTGTTTTGTTAAAATTGCTTTTTTCTCTTGTTTGAAAAAATGGTCTCTTATCCTGATATGTCTTAATGTCAAGTGCAGAAGGATGGGAATTTCCATGGTGATTCCTGTCTTCTTTATGTGCTGGCATGACAGCTTTTGATTACAAAGTCATGCTTCAAAATTGAGTTTAAAACTAATGACATTGGAGCAGAGATTAATGATTAACAAACG
Organism: Aramus guarauna; assembly: GCA_013400195.1. Classification (NCBI taxonomy): domain Eukaryota; kingdom Metazoa; phylum Chordata; class Aves; order Gruiformes; family Aramidae; genus Aramus; species Aramus guarauna. Next base: position 1,324,016 of record VXBL01002370.1, on the reverse strand, counting down.
TTTGTGATTCATCTGGAAACATTCATTGGCTAAAGCTCTCAAAAAGTAGTGTTAAGTGAAATTGTGAAATACAGCAAGAGCAAATTGCAAAGTTCAGAGAATGCTAAAAAATCTCAATAATTAGCATTTGTGTGTTCCTTAATGTCTGGAGAGAAATGCTTTTAAAACAGTTTGGGTCATGACATTAGTTTTCCCTTCATACCTGAAGAGTTGGAGCACCAATTTGGTCACTAGTTTACATCAACAATTACCAGCTGATAACTATTCTTTCTTTCTAGATTTTTTTTTTTTGCTTGTTTTCAGGCAATATGGGAACTTCTTCCAGTTTGTACAGGTGGCATAAGTTAGTGGTCAGTGAAGCGGTGCAAGCTGTGCCACAAAATAAATCTGTGACTTCAGACAATATTGTTTCATCTCTCTGTCTCCTTATTCAGTAAGGATCCAGCTTCTATTCACTTACCTTTTAATTCTGCACGGTTCATCTGTCAGCACTTCCCAAGTTAATTTGCGCTGCATGCCCATACTGTCCATGTTACCACATTAGCCAGGTTCCAGTACTATGCAGATGGCATTGCATTACTTCTTCTTCTGCAAACCAGGCTGTTTTAGCTTCAGGGCCACATCAGGTAGTGTTTAGGAGAAATGTATCTCATAGGATGAGAAATTGTCTATGAAAATTATAAAATCCAGAAATGTTTTGGATATCAGGTGATGCTCTTTCTGAGGTTCCTTTATCACTAAAAACTTCATATGGCTGTAATTTTACAAATTCTAGAAAAGCGAGAAATGAATTTGATTCTTTCTAGTTATTACTACTCAGTGCCTATCAAACAAAAAGCTCACGATTCTTTTCTGACTCTTGTAAGATGTAGATTTCTAAACCTCTGAGGTTTTTTTTCAGGAATCTATGTTCTTTGACTCAAGAGCCAGATCTAATGTGGTAGAACAACTTAAATGTGTCATCCCAGAGGATCCTCTGGTGTTGGTAATAGTCCACTGTTGTCTGGATCAGTTGCTCTAGTAGCTGTCTCTCTCTGTGCCCTGTAGCTCCCTTCATCACACACCCTGAAGGGCATCCATGGTCTAAGGAAAATTTCACTGTCACCTGCTATGCAATCTTTATTTGTTGTGGCCTGGCATAATTTTGCACAATTGTCATGTGGTGAAGGATCAGGACCTTGGCCCTCCAGTCAGTGTGGAAGAGAGAATATAGGCTGCTCCTTACCTTTTACTCCACTACTGTTTTCCTGCCCAAAGGTTCCTCTTCCTCTAAAGTGGTATTTGCTCCTGTGCCTAGACTTGAATCTTTGTTTACCGGTTGTGGTGTAAATTTGTGGTACCTTATGAGCTTGAGGTAAGCTTCTGGCCATGTGTCTGTCATCCTGTATCTCCTTCTCTGGGGATGTTCTTCACTGATTCCAATCTATTTAAATCTTGGAAAAACTTGATATTCTGTTCCCATCTTCCCTAGTATCAGTGGAGTTACTATGTTGTTGACTGAACTAGCGTATTTGACGTTGAGAACACAAGTAGATGATGGTTCTTGCATATCTTGAAGTTTGTGCTGTGTGTGAACACACAAAGTTCAACGTAGTTCAGTGGGCTCTCAAGTTTTTCACTTTTTGTTGTGATCTGTATAATGGTGATTGATGCTTCTCATGGTTACTGTGTGGACTGACCTACTTTTTTTCCTGTAGCCTCCTGATTGAGCCACAGCCTTTATGAAACCCTCTCTTACAAAAAAGGCCAAGAGTTTCATTGTGGCTCATGTTAACATTCATTTACTTACTGAATGAGGTTTTATCAATCAGAATTATCTTCTTGAGAGTGATTTTTTTTAGTATCTCTAGGAAAGTGAAGCTGTAGCTTGATCACTTTATGACTTGTAGTAGTGTATCAGAGATGACATGGCTATCTGAAGGATGGTAGAAGTATTGTAAAATGTTGACACAGTACAGGATGACTTTGCTAATTCAAAAAGTTTGTCATGATAGTATTGCTCTGCTAGGCTTTATGCTCAGTCAGGCAGTCTGTCCTCACTGTTCTGGGTTTATGCTGGATAGGCTCTACACTGGCTGTATTCCCACACCAGGCATAATGTGTGTAAAGGGAGCATAAACTCCTTATCATGGTTAATTCAACAGAAATACAGTTGGTTGTCCATGCCTGGTTTGGATCAGTTTAGTGCTGCTTCATAATTTGTACAGAAATCTAGTATTAACGAATGGGCTAAATGGAATTAAGCAACTCCTATTCTCAGTAATGAAGATCTTTTAAGTTCAAGTTCCTTGCACAGAGGAACAAAACGTACTACTTCAGAATTTTTGCCTTTCCTTTTGTTTGGCAGTCTGAAAGTCTTAACCAACCACTTTCTAGTGGTTGCGGTACCCAACAGTATGTTTAATTATATCTTTGATTGGCCTAGGCACTGATTGCTGGCAAGATTGCTTCTCTCCATGCCCCATCCCTGGAAATGTTCAAGGCCAGGTTGGATGGGGCTTTGGGCAACCTGGTCTAGTGGAGGGTGTCCCTGCCCATGGCAGGGGGGCTGGAACCAGGTGGTCTTCAAGGTCCCTTCCAAACCATTCTATGATTCTTCAGCTGGTGTACTTACCTCTTGGGATTTTTTTTTTTTAAATACTAATTCTTTGTTAGAAATCCCTGTCACAGAAAGATGCAATGATAAAAGATATATCCATAACAAATTATTTGAGCTTGTAAATTTGTATAGTACAAAATACAGAATATAAAATTCTTCCTGATTCTAAGTATGGTTTTCTTTTTCCTGCTTTCTTTCTGTTCGATTAAAAGTATGTGGAGTGGTTATGTGTGACCAACAACAGAAAGTTAATCATACGTGTTTTTTCTTTGAAATGAAACTGCCTAGACAACTATCTGGCTTCAGCTGAGAAAAAGAAATGTATTGTGAGAAAAAATGTAAATGGGTGACAGTGTTGATCAAAATAGTCATGGACATGCATTCCTGATAGCCTACATGGTTTGCTTTTCACTTATGTGTCTATATTGTTTGAACTTTAAGCATGTAGCCATCTGACTTCTAGAATTTAAGGCAGATCTGTTACCCTGTAAATTCAGTCTTGTGATTACTAGGAACAGGCCCCAGGTTTCACACTAACTGTGCAAGTCTCAGGACTTGTCAGGTTTTGTCTAAACTTGTCTTTGCCTACACGGAGCTTTGTTTGGGTTTGCTTATTTGCAAACACAAACCCAGCAGATTTTTTCTAATGACCAGGTGACTACTGCTTAGTTAGTTTCACTTTGGCTTGTCTTTGTGTAATTGTGTGGTACAACCGTATTTCTTTCTACAAACAGTAGTAGCAAGTAGTTATTCTGTGTAGAATGATGTATTTGTGACCTCAGAGAACTGTGTAGTGCAGAGGAGCATTGGTGATGTGATAGCAGAGGCCTTGCAAGTGGGGACATAGGACACAGGTCAGAGGAGCAGGAGCAGAGGCTGAAAAGAGGGGGCCAGGGATGCCACCGGAGACCCCAGTGCTGTAAAGAGCTCACCAGTGGTCGGTAAAGAAGTGCAGGCTGGGAGCTGGGCAAAACCAAAAGAGCTGGAAGAGCAAGTCTCAAGCAGATGCAATAACCACTGTATACAGTAAATGTGGATGTAAAATGGAGTTGCAAACCCGTGAAGCAAGAGCAAGGTGTAACAGTGTGTTGGAAACAGAGTCCAAGTGGGGGTCCTCCGAGTGGGGAGGAAGAAGCCATCGACATTGTACTCCTGAGACTACCTGCTCCACCCCTGCCACCACTGTAAACTTCATGCTTCTCCCCCAGCAGGATGTGGGACACTGTAATGCCCTCGCACAGCTCAAGCCACAATCTCAGGCCTTAGAAGGGTGGTATAAAGGAAAGCCTGACAGCAGGAAAAGGGCTAGGTACTAGGAAGTAACAACTTTAAATGTATTATTGTGAAGACTTTCCGTAGTAGTATTATTTTCCTCATTTGCTTCTTTTTCTGCCCCTCTGAGCAGTGCCTCAGCTACCCACACCCCCGCAATGGCTGAGAAAGCATGAGGAGTATTGCACTGATGGTATACATTTGCTTTCTAAATAACTTCTTTGATGTATACCTTCTAAAGAGTCATTTCAGAAAAAACTCTGCAGAACCAATCTGTATGTTTTATTTATTGTTGTGCATTAGTGAAACACTGTAATAAGTATGCATTCCTAAAGAAATCAAATCTAAAATAGGACAGTATATCTGTGGATTTGGATGGGCAGGGTGAAAGTAGCTGGAAAGAATCAGTAAGCTGAGTAGAATGAATAGGTCTTTTGACCACCAGCAATCCTTAGTGCCATCCCAGCAGGGTACATCACTAGTAGCTCAGAGCCAGAGACTGTTTACCTGCCCAGCCTTAGAAACATAAACATAGATGGTTCATTCTGTTGGTTTCAAATAATAATTGGGTTGGTATTGAAGCAGAGTTCAACCAGTTTGTAATATTCCTAAATGATTTTTTTTTTTATTTAAACTGGAACAGTCCAAGATTGTGTTCAGATCTGCTTCATCTGCAAGAGTATATTTTCATAATCCAGTGCTTCCTGTCTGTTTCCACAGAATTCCTGTGAAACTGTTGCTATGTTTAAGTAAATGAGCTTGACAGTTCCTTTGTTGGTTTTGTGTTTTGGTTGTTTTTTTTTTTAACCTCCAGGAGTAGTCAGCTGTTTTAATAAAGGTTTCATCCTAAACCTGTTTGTATATGGCTAGCCAGAGAAGACTTTCTGTGAGTTGCCATAAAACTCATGGAAGCACTGCTGGTCTAACCCTTCTCATTGCTTCTCCCTTTCTTTTTCCCTTAAGAGAATGGCTTCTGAACCAGTATGTGTTTAAATTGACAATGAAAGTTATTAGGAGGCTGAAAAATATTTTTTCGACTGAATTACTTCTCCAAAGGTTATGAAGAGGTATTGTGGAAGTTTTCTTAAGCTTGCATATCAGAGATTTGTTTGCTTTCTTCCCAGTCCTTCTAGTGCCCCAAACTGTGGAGACAATCTGAACAGAAAGGAAGAGATCATCCCAATTGCCTCTTAGACAGGAGACCCACCATTTTCTCACCTGTGGGCCTTTTCTAAGAGAACCAGTTATTTTGACAAGAAGGTGAAATTCTGAGAAATTGTCTGATCTGCATTTAGATCCAGGACATTTTGAGTCTAGAGGTCTGGAGGCTAATAGCTTGCTTTTTATTGTGTTCTGACAGAATACAGGAGACAGTAAATAGCTAGGGAAGGGCGACTACTTACGCTAGCACTACAACTGAAAAGTTGTTTGTGAAATTACTCTGCAGGAAGTCAAGTGGACTCTTCACTCGAGTAGGCTCTTTGAATCATACGTTGTCATCTTACCTAGGACTGACCCTTGCAAGTCCAATAATATCAGTTAAGGCTGAGGAACAGTGACGACTAGGATGTAATACAGTTAAGTTACTATTAGTAGTAGAATGGATACTATTCTGCCCAGTAAAAAGTGAGGAAATGCTTCTTTTCTTTTTTTTTCCCCAGGATCTTCCTTGAAAAAGGCATGTGGGCCCAGCATTAAGTGAGGGAAACAAATGCATTTGTTTAATGAACTAGGGACAATTCCTCTTCCCAGAGAGTGATACAAGTGTGCTATGAGAAAAGTAGTGTATGCTTCTATGAGAATATAATATATTGAAGATGTATATTTTCTAGAAAGTAAAAATAATTTTGCGCGGGTAACTATCTTTTGTGTTTGCAAACCGCCGAGTGCTTTATTTCACAACCAAGGAATCTTTGCATGCACTCAAGTGTAATCTAAAGATGAAGAGAAACATAAAACCATAATGCTGGAGAGATTCTGACAAATTAATCTGAAGTAAACCATATTTTTATCATTAAGGATTTCAGAGTGGTTGAAAGCAATGTATATATAAGTATTTTTCCAGTCATATGAACACAGTTTTTTGAAACTAGAGAAATAGATTTTAAACTATTCAGTTCTATACTTCCAGCGGGCTCTTCTTCAGTGCCAGAATTCTGTCATTTCTGAAGGGGGAATTGGATTTACTTCTGCTTAGCAGTTGGGTTTAACAAAGGATTAAATTTAAAACAAAAAAATTCAGATATTGATTATTAAAATAAAGTCAAATTTGAAGTAAAGTATCTGTGAACAAGGTGAGTAAATGTTACTTTTTAACATAGGTAAGTCTTTGTCAACATACATATATTGCATAGAGTACATGAGATTGCAAAAAGCAACATAGACTGTCATGATTTCTCTTTAGATAACCACTGCTAACTAGATCAGTGTATCTTGAATTATCTGATCTATACATATGAGATGCTTTTTCATTAAACATAGTACAAAAGACTGGACATTAGGAAGCATTTCTTTACCAAGAGGGTGGTCAAACACTGGAACAGGCTTCCTAGAGAGGTGGTTGATGCCCCAAGCCTGTTGGTGTTTAAAAGGCATGTGGACAATGCCCTTAATAACAGACTTTAACTTGGTCAGCTGTGAGTTGGTCAGGCAGTTGGACTAGATGTCTGTTGTACGTTCCTTCCAACTGAAATATTCTATTCTAAAAGAATTTGTGAAGCAAAGCACTGGGCAGAAAATGTTATTTTGACAAATCTTTATGGAGTTCACGAAAACTGTGTGAACAAAGTGATTCTGCAAGGCATAGCTAAATATGTTTTAACTTTTCTTATTTACTGATTACTTTTTTATTTTCCTGAGGTAATTGCTCTCATTATACAGAAAAATAAATCTCTACCCCAGCATTTCTAATCTGACATGTGCTTTAGACTTTGTAGGCGTTATTGCCATGGCTCCTATTTGTTTTTTCTTTTTTCCCCTTAGTCATCTATGCTATTGCAACCATTTTTGAAGGTCCACTCTAGAATGGGCAGGTGCAGAATGAATTCCTTCAGGATCTGTGATGGTAGAATAATGCTTTCTGCACAGATGTTCCTAGACTTCTTTGCTATAGGTATTTGCTGTGTGTGTTTCTCCAGGTAAAAGCATATGTCTCTTTTTCTTTTTCTCCTTCTTCATAATTGATAGCAATTCCTTCTATTTTTACTTTCTTTATCTGAAAGGCTTAATGGACATAGAAAAAACATACTCACCATGTTAAGTCAAAATAGAAGTCTTTCTCTTAATACTTTGATTAGGAGGAAGAAACAGAAGTTTCAGATATTTCTGGTTTCTGAGTTTGTGAGCTTTCCTAGGAGTGTTTCCTGAGACAAAATAGTGTACTACCAAAGAGAATGCTTTTCTCAGCAAAAATGGCAAGAAATACACCCTGTATCATGCAGCCTGTGCATAAAGTGCCATTGACTATTAAGGGGATAAAGACTACATAAAGGTCCAGAAATACATCCAGTCTTCTTTCTCCTTTTGCTTTTAGCATTTCTTTTGGTTGTAGATTGTCCTATGCTTATGTGCCATGCAGTTTTTATATATTTAAAGGAGCACTTTGATTGTTTTCTCCCTAATTAAAATGCACAAATGAAGTTGAGCAGCCTCTTGAGCTGGTAGGTCATCCTTCCGGCAAATCAGACTTTTTCCCTTTCTTTTTTTTTTTTTTTTTTTTTTTCTTTTTCCTGTTGGCACTAGTTTTTAAGTTCCTTCCAAAACTGGCTGTATTGCTTGAACAGCTTGTTAAGTTCTTATGTTACTATTTTGGTTGGTTATTAATGATTTGGAAGATCAGGCATGTCTGCAAACTTTGCTGAAGACATTATTTACAGTAAAATGTGTGAAGGGTCGGTTGAGGATATTACAAGCTGTATTAGTTCAAACCTGTGAATTAATGACACTTACTGACATGCATTACAATGTTAAACTTTGATATCTCAACCCTTACAGTCTTTTCAGGGATACTGTCTATGTAGAAATGTTCTTAATTCAAGCGGTCCCAGAGCAGCTAATGGTTGGTGACCAGGAACATTCTCAGGAAGTATTAAAGATTCTTACCTTCTTATTATGCTGTTCCCATGGTGGCTGCTTTTTGCAACTGCTAGAACAAGAGTATTGGAATAGACTGAACTTTACAGTACCTGGTATTGCCAGTCTTTATGTTCTTATGTATGTAGGAAAATAGAGGAAGAAAACTTAAAAATGAAAAAAAATAACAGTAGGAAATATTTTAAAAACTCAGAGCGCCTTAGCTCAGTATAAGAGTCATTAAAATTGTTTAATCTTAATCTGCAGTCACAAATACTAACATACCAATTACAAGGTCTTTGTAGAGTATTCATGCAGATGAATTAAAATTGCTTAGAATCCTAATGGTGAGCATGGGAGGCCTATCCCAAAACCTAATGTACTATTTCTTTCATATAACCCTAATTCTAGGTTTTTATAGCAATTCATTTTGGGATAATAAAACCAATTCTAGTTACCACGAATTAATAGCATATCTAAGTATGTATAACTAAAGAGGAATAGGAGGCAATTTTCATTTTGGATTGGCAATTCTGATATTGCAGAACTTACTGTACTGTCTTTTAAAGCAATTTGTAGTGGTCATTGTCAAATACAGACTTGGAATCACTGATTTTCCTGGGTTTGTTAATATTTCAATTTATATTTGCACATTTTTGGTTAAGATGGAATACAGTCTCTCTGAGTGTAATTAAATGCATATATAAAAATCCCAATTCTGAATGGATTAGAGAAGTTCTAAAGAAGTAGCATGTGAAGACTTCAGGTTCATTCACAAATACTAATTTTAATCCTAGTGCCTACTTTGGCTAAAGTAAATAAACCAGATATGCCTAGTGTTCTTTAAAGGTGTCTTTTGTTTATATTGCTTGTCCTGAAATGCGGATGTGGCACTACCTAAATTAGAAATACAGTATCTTTTCCTTGTTGAAGTCCTAGTGCTTAGAACATCTGTTTTGAACAACATTATTAATATGCTTTTCAGCACTGTTCAGTAGCACAAAAATAATGTGATTTAGATTTGAATGAGAGTAATAAATGGTGACCTTTGAAGAAGCTGTACTAATTATTAAAAATAATAAGCTGTAAGGGATGTAAACTTGTTATTTAATCCTTCCTCTTGCTGTAGGGTAGGATCAAAGAACTTATTAGGACTTGCAGCTACCTAACATGTTCTTAAAGATCTTCAGTGGTGGAGATTTCACATCACATCTGGCCACCTTTAACAATGAAAGATGGTAAAATAATGGAATAAATTGCAACTTCTGCGCCTGCAGTGTGCCAGATTCAACTTAGAGTTAAACCTGTTCCTACTTGCTCTGTCTACGTGGAGATCAGCTTCAATTTGCAGCAGTGCTTTCCTCATAGATATATTCTATTGACTTCTGGTTATTTCTGCTTCCGCTGGACTCTGGTGGCTCCATGTCTGTCTTAGATTGCGAGAAATTGGAGTGCCCAAAACATGATTGCTTGAATTGAGTGTTTACCAGTATTATGGAGATCAGACAATTACTCTAAACTGGCATTTTTGTTTATGTATTCCAGTACACCTTTTTCTCAAAGGCACAAGATTCCTGACTTGCATTCAATTTGTGGTCTACTGTGATGTCTAGAACTGTTTTTAACGTAACTGCTGTATATCCAGCTATATGCAGCTAGCTGCATTTTTGCTGTTGATTAAGTTTAATGCCTAACTTAAACTGCCTGCCTAAGTTTAATAGCTCTTTCTTGTCGTTGTTCAATGGCATCCTGCTTTCAGACCATTTTTCTAGTTTGTCAAGATAATTTAATTTTTTATTTATTTTTTATTTTTATTTTTGAATTATGAAATGTTGGTAACTATTCTGAGACTGGTTTTCTGGTTAGTCCTGATTCTCTACACTTTTTGTTAATTTGAGTCTCCTCACCTGTGTATAATTCTCAGTTGGCTGAAGTGGGGCTGCGATGTTGGGACTGCATTGCATAACAAAGAAATTAGTTCTTACTACTTATTCCTGTGTGTGCTGTAGTCCTCTTTATCTTACTCATCCGTAACACATTCTTACAGATACTTCCTGATGGCTCTGAGATCTCATAGCCATTCTTTTAAGTAAAGTCTAAAGTTTTTGGGTTCAACTAGCAAGTTAATCTCTGGTAGACATTTGTGATTTAAAGGTATTTCTGTTCCTGATGTCCATTATATATCTTTAATGTGCTTGTTGTGTGTTGCTTTTCCTTCTTTGGTATTGGAGTATATAAGTTTGCTCAAATCCAAAGTATATAATAAAATCAACTGTAAGATGACTCAAGTGTTAGTGCTGACTGACTTAAAGTAAATCTTACATATCAGAAGGGCAGAAAACTAAGCTGACTCTCGATAAAAATTGTTGAAAACATATGCATTGGTATCTGATCTGTATCTTTCACCATTTTTTTATAAATAAGGTTATTTTTATATCTTTTTTTTTTTTAACAGAAATCTTTTGGACAGAGATACATTTTCTAAATCTGATCCAAGTAAGTATATAGCATTTTATTGTTTCTTTTCATCATCTATTCCAAATGTGTAGACACTGGATTAAAAATTAGGTGGGTGATTTTCTTCAGTGTCAGTTAGGTTTACATTTGACAATTATTTAAAGTAATTAAGTTACAGTTAAATAAGTTACATTTATAGTTTCTGTTGTAGGAACTAGAATTTTAAAGACTCTATATTCAGTATTAATTTCCTGAGCTATATGGTCCCTTATTTAGCAGTCAACCTACATTTTCCTAATATTAATAAATGCAGAAAAGTTTTGTGGTGGTTTTTTTTTTTTTTGTGTGTCTGTTGTTGTAGATCTTTCAAAGCTAGTAAGCAAACTTCTAAATAAACTAGAAGCATTTGTTGCTGCTAGTATGTAGTGTCCACTAATCTTAGAGTCAAACACTGAAAATTAAAAGTAACTTAGTCTCTGGGGAAACATGATTTTCCTGATCAAAAATAGTATGATGGTTTCTGAATTAATGTATGTAAGATATGTAAGATAGTGACACTCACTTTCCCCTTAAGTTTTATTAATGCATGACTGGCTCCTAAAAAACTCCCGTGCCTATGAATTTATATATGATGGAAATTTTGATTTAAAATCCATGACTATCGTCTTGTATTAGATGCTTTATAAAACTTTTATCAAGGATCTGAGACCACAAAAGATTTCCTTTTTTTATGATAGTGTTTAATCAAAGTACTTCTGTGGTGTTAATTGACTAGTCCTTCGATTATGGTGTCCTGGGTCATGTTGTCTCCCCTACAATTCTCCATATCTCTTTATCTGTAAGTTCTTTTTCTTTTTTTTAAGCCTGAGCTTTTCTTCTGTAGAATACCATGTAATGTGCTTAGTGACATTGGAGGTAACCCAAGACACATACGCTTCTGTCAAGTGTCTGCACATGTTACCACGTCCTGATGGGATGTACATGAATACTGACTCTTGTGACAGTATGAAACATTTGAGTACTTTTGTGAGAGTGTGTTTGTCTGTTCTTAACCAATAGTTTCTTGAGAGAAATTACGTGATACACTTTTAATGTAAAAAGCTTCTACTTCCTGGGGAAAAGCTGCAGGAAGTTAGGAGTACCTGTGACATTCCTAACCTATAAATTTTTGGGGACATAGGCAATACCATGCCTCCAGTGTAGGGAGATAGTGCAGAGGCAGAATTGAGTTTCTTGCATAGTACTAACTGGTTTTTAGTTGGCTAATTAAAACTGAGTTGTCTAGGTTAAGCAGTTTTGAAGAGTGGTCAGTGACCTACTGCCCTTGATAGATGGAGTTCAGAGATCTCTTTATTGAATCAAGGCGCCTTTCAACAAAAGTGATGAGGTGTCTAGTTTTTAAGCTTAAATATTAGTAGGGATGAGTGCTTCGAGTTTTTATCAGATAGGGAACTGTATTAGGCATAAATTGCAGAGTTTGAGTAGCAGGGGACTGCAGTGTGACCTGTGTGAGAGGAGGCCATGAAGCACCCTGTGGCTGCCACGGCTGGAAGCATCCAGCTCCGAAAGCCACGTGAGTACCCACTGCCTGCCAGGATCTCTGCCAGCCAGGGGAGCACACCATGCCCCTGCCCAAACATCTTTTAGAAAAAAGTCTGCAGCAGCTAGGAGATGGAGACACAGCTGCCAAGGATACTGCTGGAGCCATGCTTCTGAAGATGTGCTGCTGGAGATGCACAAGCTGGGGCAGGTGGGCAAACCCAAGCTATCATGGCTGGTGGGTGACCCATGCTGGGGAAGGGACACAAGGAAACAGACTGGCAGGAAAGCCTAAGGAAGTCTTAATATTTATCTTTAAAATATTTCTGAGGAGTAAACTGCTGGTATTTTTTATGGATTCAAAGTATATGGCCATATTTTTTAAAGTGTCATAACCTTGCCTATCAATTCAAAACATACAGCTTTCTTGTTTCTGGTAAATAGCTTATATAAAGCACTCAAATTGGTGGTGTGCTTTCGAGATCTGGTCTCAAGTTGTGAGAACCCAGTTATGCTGCCAGTCAGGCCTATCTGTCACAGGTTAGCAGTACAAAAACATGGAATAAGTAATACTGTCCTTGATAAAGAGAAAAGGGGGCAACTATTAGCTCTGGAAGTGCTCACACTGTATTTGCACTCAAGAAATTACTTGGCAGAGCAGTTTTGATCATGGGTACTGTCCAAACAGTGTACATTTAGTTTTACTATTATGCAGGGGTTTTTATTAGCCAATTTAGTTTGTTTGCTCTTAGTGTCCTTTAGTTGAGCACAGAGATATATCACTACTGTAAAGGTGAAGGGGGTAAGGATGTAGGACAAAAAGTACTATTCTGTAGTTGGAAGTACAGCAGGATAACTTTCCTCAGTGTCTGTTGCTTGGAAAAAGGCAATTCTTAGACTGGTCTGTATATAGTAACTTTATCCTGCTAGCTAAAAAAGATGTCAAAACCAGCATCATACCACTTCACAAGATCCACTGTTAGACTCACTGAATTTGCAACCGTTAGATGTCATGCAAGATAGGAACATATACAGTCACTCTGTATGTTGAATTTGATTTGACTAGGCCAATTCTAATATGCTTTTCAAACTCCATTGCGATCATCTAAGGATCATACTAATAGTGGAAATCAGATTTTATCCTCTTGTTCTTTTTCTCAGAGAGATACACACATAAATATAATTGACTCCCATGTCAACATAAACAGCCTTCTGGAGTTAAAAAGGAACTTGTGATTTCTCTAGTTCTCTGAGGAAGTCTGCTTAGCCTTTTTTTGATACTGTAATTGCTAGTCAGTATTTATTCCAATTCCAACCACTTCCCTGCAATCTAGAATATTCATGCCAAGAGGAAGCTGGCACTTTGCCTCCTTAGAGCCAAGTTACTGAAATAATGTAGAGATAATAGATACAGATGGGACAGACTTGGGTAGCCCTTGTTCATGGGAGAGCTCTTGTTCATGAAGTATTTTAAACAATACTGAAGTCTCTTACTGACATTGTTTTCTCCTCAGTGGAGTCAAAGCAAGTCATATATATATTGATTTATATTGATTAGCATTTGGACCATTCTGTTCTTCCAGTTTGGAGATAATTTTTTCTCAGAATATTTTTGAGAAAACCTTTTTTTTATTATTTTCTTGGAGAGAATGAGCTAAAGCAGTGCTTCCCTGATGAGGTGGGGATAAAACCTGCAAAGGAGATACAGATTAATGAATTTGGCATGTTTCTTCATCTAATGACTGTTAGGCATAATAATTTTCTTCCCATGCACTGGGTAGCCAAATTGAGCCACTGTGCAGCTGTGGTGGCAGCACCATGGTCAGGGTGGAATGTTCTCTTGTGGAGTCCTGTGACTCCTGAGTATGATAATAGAAAGAGTCTGATATGAAAGACTGGAGAGGTAAAAACTCTTCTCTTGGAGGATCTCCCCATAGAAGATAGTAACAATTAGAAGAATATTGTGACAGATGGCATAAAGGGACCTTCAGGAAGCTCTGCCTAGAAGGTATGGGAGTTGGTCAGTGAAGAGTAATAGGGACCCCCTGATAGAACTGTGTGCAGGATCATGGAAGGATTTAGGTAGCATGGGGAAAAGGCCAACTTTATTGTGGCTAAGACTTCCTTGAAAGGGAGTGGGTTTGTTGTTATGTTTGGGAAAACTAAGGTGGGCACTTTGGATGTAACAGTAGTTGGTCAGGCTAAAAGGTTAAGCATATATGCATTGAATGGGAAAGGACCAGAGTAGGGTAAGGGAGGCCCAAACTATGTGGGAAAATAAGAAGGTGCAGACTATAATATTTTGGAGACTGAATCTACAATTGAGTGGTAACAGTTGACACTTCCACTCTCTTCTTCATTGCAAGCTTTTACCTTGAATTTGACACTGTGATATCAGTGTCCAGAGTTAAAAATTACTAAATGTTAATATTTCTGATTATAGGTTGTATCTTCCCTTGGAAGAGCCCATATGGCAAAGCCTTCCAAAAGGGTTTCTCAGCCAGCTTCCTTGTGAGGGTATGTTACTCTTCATCAATGTGCCGCTCTGAAGTTTCTCATTGCTCCCTCAGTTTTCCAGATTACAAGACAGGAACTGTTTGTTCAGTTCTGTCTTAGGATGTGGTTGCATGATGTGTTGGCTTTTGAAACTTAAGAATTTCCTGTTTATCCAACTTTATTCCTTCCCCTCCCACATGACAATGCTATTAACTATATTAAAAATTGGTTGCTTCATGACACCTTAGATCTCTGGTTTGAGCAGTTCAACTGCTTTAGATTAACTTGAACATATTTATCAGCATTTCTCCAAATGGATATGACTTTGAAGAAGTTTTTAAGGGATTATTGTAATTAGTATGTTATCACGGTCTTTATAAAACCATCTCTCCAAGAGCCTTTAAGGATAGTGAATCTTACCATTGATGGAGACCAGTATCATGGACAGTTTCCTGAAAATTTCTGGGTTGAGTTTTAGAGGAAAAATGGAAGTTTTAAAATTATTCTAAATGTGCAAAGTATTTGTCAGAAGGTTTGGAATGAGTGTCTTCTATATAGCTTTCATGAGGACTGACTTTTTTTTTTTAAATGTCAATTTGAGATGCACATGTATGTATCACTGTCAAACTTGCACCTTGTACTTAAAATAAATATTACACAAGATGATTATTAGTCTGTATCTTCATTATATTTAAAGTACTTCCCACATCTGCAGCCTAGTTAAATATCAGAAAATTGCTAGTCATACTACAAATTCTTAGCTCTTTTCTCATTATTTAAGGTTTTATATAAATGATTCTTAAACTAGAGAGGTGGTCCCACTCCTGGGATATACCTTCAGAAGCACTTGCAGAGCCACTGGTAATGGAGGGGAATAGAAGTCTACTAATGCCTCAGCAATGAAAAGGTGAGAATGATAGCATTGCTTGCTATAAGTCCTCCAAAGATTAAAAAAAAAAAAAAAAAGTAAACTAACTATAAAGAAACTGAATTTGGAAACTAAGATTCTAACAGACAGGTGTGAGCAGCCTTCCAAAAAGTGGGAATAGAGTAATAGACAAATTAGTTCTAAGGTGGAGCTTTACACCTGGTTTTTAACCTTTTATATTGTGTAACTCCCACCTCATCAACTGTGGTAGGGGACTAAAATTATCCTATGGTAATCTTTTTTAGTCTTTTTGTTCACAGCTGTTCTTTTATTTGGCTTCATAAACTAGGGAGATAAGGTAGTGCCAGAATGTTTCTTTTCTGAAAATTTGATGGTAGTGGATATTTTACAGTTGCATTGTTGCTTTCTTCTCCTCAATATTAAATCTCTCATTTTTTAATATTCTTTTTGTTCCACAGCTGCAATGCATAATTGTTACTTGATTTACTGTATTAACACTAAGACACAGGGCAGGATGTAGTACAAAAAATAAAGCAGCAAATCGTTAGCGAAAAATTATTATGTTTAGGAAAAATCTGGACAATACAAATATCTGACTAGCAAAAATGCACATTATCTGTAAAGAGTGGCTTTCAGTTCTATTCTCAACTGGGGTTATAGGTGTGAGAAATTTCTAATTGAAAATTTGGATGTAAGCTCTTGGCAAAATGGACAAAATCCACAATTATATTTGCTTTTGAAATTAGTAAGACATTTGCATTCTTGGAAACTACTACTGAAAATTGGAAAATATTCATTATTGCGGAATTGGTAACATTAGTTTAAAAAAGAGTTTCCAATGGGGAAAGTGAAAGGAATGTTTGTGAGAGCCTACCTGATTCTATGGTAGCAGTAGGGGTATTTCCAGAGAAGAGCTTTTGAGTTGTTCTTATCTATGGAAACTTCCTTTGACAACATTTCCTTCTTCCAGGGTTACCTTGGCACAGATCTTACTCGATGCAAAAGTTAGTCAGAAGTTCAGCAACCTTCAGACACTTCTGTAGCTGTTTTCATAGCTTCCATTTCACTCTGTTTTCTCACTTTTTCCCATTTAACTTCATTCTTCATGTAATATAGTTCAGCAATCTACTCCAGAGTGTGCTGTAAAAATAGGCTCATTGGTTTGGATTCATCCTACTATAAGCAGGAACCAAAGCGAGGAGTATGATTGCCCAAGGTTTCATTTAGAGTAAATGGTGAAAGACAGACATCTCCAGAGAATGATTTTGAAATTTTTCTTAAAAGCTTTTTTTTCTTCTACAAGACATCTTGTTTAAAAAAAAAAAAAAGTGGAATTCTGTTAACTTTTAGCTTCTTTGTGAGCTAAAATATTGAACCTGCTTTTTTCTGTTCTCCCTCTTATTTGCTACTGCCTAATGGGATTTTTTTTTTTCTTTTCTTGGTGTGGAGCAAATACCTTTCAAGTAAGAAGAAAATGTAGTTTGAAGCTTGACTTCATTTCTACTTTGGTCTGTTGATGATTCTGACTTCATTGAGAACAAAACCAGGCTTCTACCTTTATTGTTCAAGGCTGCAGCCCGAAACAGTATTATTTTTAACCTTCTGCTGAAAAATAATGATTGGCACAGGAGAAGAATCTGTCAGGAAAAAAGTGTTCAAATATCTGTATTTACAATGTTGTAAAAATTGCTTTATAGTTGGTAGCTGCAACTAGTTCAAAAACGTAGAAAATAAAGTTTATAGTACTCCTTCAATGCAAATGTTTTCTACTTACAGTAGTGTTTAAAAGACCTGATTATACTCAGTGTACCTCTGTCACCAGTGTCTGTGATGGAAGCTGCAGATTAATGTGTAACACTGGAAAAACAGATCTCTAAGGAGAGTGACGCCTGTGGGAATATGCTGCTTGGTCTTTCAAAAACAGCTTAGGTTGACAAACTTCATTGATTCCATTTTTTAATTAATTTTAGTTAAAAAAAAAAAAAAAAAAAGGATGCCTATGCAAGATACCTAAATATATGTAAATAATTTGAAGCAGAATTAAGGAAGAAAACCTGATAAGTTATTTTCTTCCTTTTTTCACTTTTATTTCCCCTTTCTCTTTCTCCAGCAGGGTCCTCATTTGTTTTTACTTTAATTCACTCATCTCTTGAAGGAAGCGTAATTTAGGGTAATTATGCATTAGATTAACTAGGATAACCAGACCATCCACATTTAATGAAGACCTGCTTTTGTCCAATTCTACTGCTAAGGATTGTCAAGTGATTTGCTGGAGGTCAAGCTTAAGTGTGGCCTTCGATTTTAGAAACACCCTATTTATTAGCTCGTTGCTGCACCAACTAGACCATATTGTTGCCAATCTGGTTAGGCAACTGGGGAACATATTACTATTTGATTGTCCTAGTTACTAATTTCAACAGCACAACAGACTATAAAGTTGGTTCACTTAATTTAGGAATATGTTAAATTCTGAAAATGACCAAATATTTTTTTCTTTTCACAGTCTGTGTTTTGTACACACAAGCCATTGGAAACAAAGAATGGAGAGAGGTAAGATACATACTCAGATGTATAAAATTTTTGTGTATACTTAAGGCTGGTCATTTGCCGTAGCAGAAAAGGATATGTCAGCCTCTTGAATGCCATGCTAAACAATGGGAGTCCTGTATACCAATAAATGCTTAAAACCTAGTCACATTAATCTCAATTTCCGTATCTGCATTGCATATTTCCATCAAAAAGGAAAACAAAATTGGAGAAAATACATGAGTTTCCTGTTTTACAGTCTCCCTGAGAGAAATGAAATCAAACTTAGCTATCAATCTGGACAAGGTTTGTGGATATCCAGAGAGGAAGACACTCAAACAGTACAAGATCTATGGAAGGATGCAACTGTGGTGATGGTCAGTGTCAGCAAAACTAGACTGTAGTTGTGGTAGAGATCTATTTTTCCCGTGCAGTGTTTCGGAGAAGTTAGGTGTTGCTGAATAGAGTATACACTGGGCAACAAGGAAGAGAGGGCATTATGCATAAGTTGGACTATGTCTTCTTAACCTATTGGTGTAACACTGGAGAGATACGTCTTAAGAAACTAAATCAATTACTTCTAAATTGGATATCTACAGCACATCAACGTTTATAGCCTGGAACTGTCTCCCTGTACTTAGTCATCTAATTTTTCTCCTTTAATATTTCTGTGAAAAAATTGATACTGTTGAGGGAAGGGTCGTCATCTTTCAACTGATAAAATGTGCTATTTAGCTGCCTTACAGAGAGGATTGATGGAACTATTCTTCACTGTAGGTGGTCCGCTGTGTGGCCATGCTTTCTAAGAATAGAGCCGAAAGAGGAATGAATTATCTTACTATTTTTCCCTGTAAAAGAGAGGACATCTGATGTTCTTGTTTTCAGAATTGATATTTTATGTGATTACTGTGTAAAAATTCCAGTGTAGAGGCCAGGGGCACAGAACCCACACCTCTTCCCTTATATTTGCTGTCCTTGCCAGCTGGCTGAAGAGACATGTTTTCTGCTTTGCTGAAACGTGGTGGATGTGGATTCAATCTTCTTGAAATGAGAGAATTTAATTTGTCTCCTGCTTGGAGAAAAGCTCATATAACTGGGCAATACTTGAAACGTTGTACCTATTTCATTTGTAGTTTTTAGTTAAATTGCTGCTCTCTGTTTTTCTGAACTGTGTACTAGACATCCTCTCAGTATACCTACTGGATCACATTCCTCTGATTTGTGTGAAGAAATGTCAGTTTAAGGACCCTAAATGGGAATTCACTAATCTTAATTAAATTGACAGAAGTAGTGGACATACACAGAGTTCTAAATATCTGGATAGCTAACTCTGAAAACAGAGGAGTCTTCAGGCATTCAGGTGAGTGTGTGGCTTGGTGCAGTTTGGTAGTCAAGCCTAGATCATCACTATAGCATTCAGGTCCTTTTCTGGTCTAGGGTTAAGGGGTTTTTGTCAGAAATTCTGGCTTTTATTGTTGTCTAAGGTTCATATGCAATTTTGTGGAATTTTCATACTACTTTGATGTAACTTTAAAATAAGTACTAACCATTTTTAATATGCTAATAATCCTGGTGGTAAAATTATAACATTATCACCTTTCTTAGAAAATGTTGCATGTGCTGATTTTGAAGTGGTTTAGGAGATTATTGATGGAAGGATTCCATCTGCTCTTGATTTTAACAGATCCAAGTTTGTAATGGTTGAAGTGTTTCACCATCTTATAGTTTTGTATTGTCTTCTGCCATTTTATCTTCTTGACCAAAGCAAACCCACCTGAGCAGGACAGTGTACAATGTTATTGCTTGTATTGCATCTTCACACTGATTAGAGCATATCTTGGCTAGGTGATGGACTCGGCATGTGGTTATGGTATGATATGCCAGTTTAGGAACTAGAGGGGTTTAAACAGATTTTTACCATGGCAGTTGCTAGGAAAAAATATGTGGTTTTGTTTGGTTGTTTTGGTTTTTTTTAAGACATAATTATCTTGTCTATCAGGAGAAAGTCTAGGTATAGATATTTACAACTCAGTTAACTGTTTCAACTATTTATAGTTAATGGAAAAAGATAGCATCCTGAGGGCAGTTCATCAGACCTATTTTAGATGTCTGCATTAGATCAGATGAATCATTCTTTAGAAATGCCTCTAAGTGATGATCAAAAGCCTAGACTTTTGACTATGTCAGATGTAAATTTTGGTGAGTAGAATCCTGTTCCTGGTAGCTGTGATGACAGTCAAAATTCAGAGGCTGGCATAACAGAGGGGCTGAGTTAGGATTGCATTTTATATGTAGTGGTGTGTTATATTTATACCAGTGGTAAAAATAAGGTGGGAGGTAGAAGATTAGTTGATATATATGTTAGATGGGTAATCTCATGGTTTTATTTTTGTGCTTTTTCTGCCTGCAGTGGTGAATACACTAGTACTGTGTTCTTCAATAAAATCCTGTATATGTGTCCATTTTGTTGCATTTAAACACTTATTTAATATTTTACTAGCTTGTAGAGGTGGAAGTCACATGGAACTGTTCGGAGAAGACAAAACTGAGACAAATAATAAGCTCCTGATGATATGTGTAGACATTGAAGAATGATGTTCAGTCATGGCAACATCTTTTACCTTGTTTCTGTTCCATATCCTTTTATGCATATTTCTCTTCCTTCTTTTGCCTAATTACTTTCTTTTGAACACTGCAGAAAATGCTTGGGGATCATAAACACAGTAAATAATTTCATAATCTCCATAATTTCCCTAGCACTCTATTCTAGCAGTGTGCTTTTTTTCCCCATCAGCTAAGCTATTCAGATGGATTCAGTACAATAGTTAAATCAAACCCTTTGTTTAATGAAGGGTAGATGTTTTCTGGGCACTGGCTCCTATTTGCCTGTGGTACAGATTCCAGTGTTTTTACCCAGTGTTACTCTTGCACACCAAATCCTCAGCAAAGAATTAAAATGTTTCATTCTCAGTTTAATAGGGTGTTGTTTTCCAAAACAGTTTCCCTGTTTTCACTTACAGTGTGATCATCAGGTATTTCAATTAATTTAATGGGAAACAAATGCATCATAAGAATCTGAGCTTTGGTTTTAAAATATTTACTTCCCCTTACTTTTTGAGGACACATTTGAAATATGGCTAAGTATAACTTACTGTTATCTACAGAAGCCTTAAATATATTGAAATAATCTGAATTTCTTCATTTTGAAGAGGGTGTGAATTCTGAAAACAAGAGGGAGCACGTCAAAGGTGAATGTTAAATAAATAATAGACATTGTAAAATACTCAACCAACTGCAATTTTACTGGCAATATCCACCAATGGGAAGTGTTAAGGAACTGCCTGTTGAGCAAGGCTTTGAGCCTCTGGTCCATCTACTGTAAGAATGCATTGGATGCAAATTAAATTTGTATACCTATCTCCAGGTCTGTTCTCTCACTGTTGCTCATCATGCTGATTTCCAGCTTCATGGGCTGCCAAATGGTATTTGATATCCTCAGTAAATTTCCATTGTGTCTTCTAAAATTGTTCATGGCTTCCCATTCTTCAGGCCTTCCTGTTCATTAATTCCGTTAACTTTTTTTTTTTAATCTGGAGTAAATATGATGGAGACAAGAAAAAGCATATTTTTTTGATTGAGTCATCAAATTGAGAGAGAAGGCAGTTAGGCAAGGTTGTAGTGGAATCCCAAGATAGCGAAGGTGACCAGTTTGTAAGGAAATAAAAAAAATACTGTCATGAACTTTACCCAGTCCCTATTCTGTACAGTTTGTCAACATAAAGACTTCTCCTTTTATGTGTGTGCATGGCTTATTCAGCCATCCTAACTTCTGTATTAAGATAGCTGTCACTTTTTTTTCCTCATGTGCATATAGTGTGTGATTCATCCATATGGAATTTCATCTGCCATTTTATTGTCTGATCACTCAGTATGAATAACATTGTTCTGCCAGATCTTCGTAGTTGCCTTTTATATATTTATCATGTTTAATTCTGCAAAAATCTATTTGGTTTGTAACTTTATTTTTTCAGTCTCTTCTCCAGATCATTTAGGCATGTATGGTACTGCATGGGTCCATCCATGGACATCCAAGTCCATACGAACTTGTTGAGGCCTTGCAGGGAGTTTTCATCCAGCAAATGGACTGCTTGTTCTTATGTTTTCTTTCCTATCTACTAATAAATCAATACATTATTGTAATAATAAAAATAATTAATTTGTAAATTATAATTATATGATAATTAACTCATGATATTAATTGATCTCAGAGAGATGAATGTTCTCCCTTTCTATCATAAGGTGTTAGATAATGGTGTTCCCCAGGGCTCAGTACTGGGGGCAGTTCTTTTTAATATCTTTATCAATGACCTGGATGAGGGGATCGAGTGCCCCCTCAGTAAGTCTGCAGACAGCACCAAATTGGGCAGCAGTGTTGATCTGCTGGGGAGCAGGAAGGCTCTACAGAGGAATCTGGACAGGCTGGATCGATAGACCAAGGCCAACTGTATGAGGTTCAACAAGGCCAAGTGCCAGGTCCTGCACTTGGGTCACAACAACCCCAGGCGACACATCAGGCTTGGGGAAGAAGAGCTCAAAATTTTTGAGAGTCTAAACTGGCATTAAATGGCTACATCATTCAGGAAACTGGATCCCACTGTTAATACAGCTGTCACTTTGTATTATGGACTCATGACCACAGAGAATTTCATTCATGGCTTACAGAGAACCAGGAAAGCTAGAACAAACTCTGTTAGAGCAAACCTGCACTGTGATTACCTGATGTTTTCAATGACCATTTTGTTTCATATATCATACAATATATGTATGGAGAAGAGGAGGCTGAGGGGAGACCTTATCGTTCTCTACAGCTGCCTGAAAGGAGGTTGTAGCCAGGTGGGTGTTGGCCTCTTCTCCCAAGTAACAAGTGATAGGACAAGATGAAACAGCCTCAAGTTGCAGCAGGGGAGGTTTAGATTGGATATTAGGAAAAATTTCTTCACTGAAAGGGTTGTCAATCATTGGAATAGGCTGCCCAGGGAAATGGTTGAGTCACCATCCCTGGAGGTATTAAAAAAAGGTGTAGGTGTGGTGCTTAGGGACATGGTTTAGTGGTGGACTTGGCAGTGCTAGGTTAAGGATTGATCTTAAAGGTCTTTTCCAACCTAAACGATTCTATGATTCTATGATAATCTGATTTTTTTTCAAAGTGGACACTTACTTATGTGTCTAGTAGTTAAGCATTTCACTGCAGCATCTACCAATTTGATTGCCATTTGAACCATAATAAGACATGCTTTTGAGTCTCCTTTGTAGATTTCAAAGGACGTCCTAATGAAAATCATGAAGGCTAGGCATTTTATAATTGACATTTATTGGAATTTAGATTTTGGGTTTTTTTAGAGTACTGGTGAAGTTTCTTTGGAACAATAGCTTGTATCTGCTTTAGCAGAGGGACATGGCATAAATAGGAATGTAGTTTGTAGCAGATTAGTAGAAAATTTTTCAGTACAAGGAAGCAAAGGTTGGAGAGCATGGAAGAAGCCTATGCTGTCCCAGTTGTGAAGAAAGAAAAAATTTTGCTGCCAGCTTTCTCTGGCAAATTTGTCAAAAGAATCAACTGTTTGAGTGAATTAAGATACTTGAAATAAAAGAACATAATATTTTCCAGGAAGTCATGTTTCCTTTCAGAGGAAGCAGTTACTGGGAAAAAGCCAAAGCACAGAAAAATGAGGAATTATTTCTGTTTTTTATATACCTATGATTGTACAACCATCAGTTAAAAAGGTTTACGTAGAAATCACTATCGTGTATATGCAGTATACAGATTTCATACGAGTGCCTGCATGCATGTTAGAGGAATGTTGTGGTTTTTCTGATAATTAGTATGAGTTTATATATTAAAACTATTATTATTCCTTTAGGACAAACACACTGCAGAACATTTTATGACTATGATTTTTCTAGAGAGGGGTTGGCAGTTGTGAATTTTTGCTTGTTTCCCTGTAGTTTTTGTAATTTTAATTATTAAGAGAAGAAGGCTTACTAGATAATACTCTTAAGTTCACTCATGGACATAAAGTTGAAGGAAGAATTAATTCAGAGAATTCATATAGAAGGTGGTTAGCAGAGGGTTGGAATGTTGGATTAGACCCTGATAGTTACAGTAGTTGCTTTGATATGGGAGCTACCCAACTTGCTAGTCTTCTATAACTCTGATGTTAAAATGAAGGTTATGATTTTCCATTAACCTCATAGCCCTTTAGACTGATCACTAGATTGAGATACTACAAAAATTCAAATGACTAAATAACCTTTAAAAATCCCCTACTACCAGGAGAGCTTGCCTTATGAGGTGGCAAAGACTTTCCATCTCAGGAAATGTAGAAAAGGGAGTCTGTCCTTGATTTTCTTTGTTGAACATTTATTTTTCTTTTAAATAGTTAAATTGATTTTGTTACTTTCCAGAGTGACATTTCTAAAGGTATTTGCTTGTTGGCCATGTTAAGATTTTAGCTTTGCACAACTGTTAGTGGGGAAACTAGGCCATGTGGAGAACTAATTAATTAGCAGCTATGTTATTAGTCATAAGTGACTGGATTATAGAAATAACTTGTTCTCCTTAAAAAAGGCTATAGGTAATTGGGAAAACAGAGTTAGAAAGATGATGCTTCATTTAGCTGAAAAGTGTAGACTGGTGATTTTTAGAGGCTGGCATTTTAATGTCATGTATAAGATAAATTTTAACAATGATTTGTCAGCTAAGTAATTAGTTGTATTAATTTAATGTGAAGAAATAGTTTGTGTAGCCCTTGGAAAAAAGTAAACAGACTAAAAAACCTGAAGCTTCAATTAAAAAAAAAAAATTAAAATAATTTAAAGAAAAGTTTGCAGTACCCCTGACTTCTGTAACAATTTCGGTATAACTGATGAGAGATAAAGGTAGCAGTGTAACGGGCATTCTGTTAGGCCTTCTCTGGTCTCAGTCTGATTTTATCATCAGTGTATCGCAGATTTATCTTCTTTTACTGATATACTTCTGTCATGCAATTTAAATCAAGTCTGAAAGATTTCCCAAGTGTAACATGGTTATAGTGTAAAGTGAAATATTGTTTAGTGAAAAAAAAAACCCAGATTTGAAGGGAAAATTTATTACATTTTACTGTTTAAAAAAATTTAAACTGACATTTAGCTGCCATTTTATAATTATTTTTTTTCCTTTTGAAGTAACGTTTCCTTTGAATTCATACATAGTTCTATTTCTAATGGAATTATAAAACTTAAAAGCCGAGATATGAAATATGACATAATCATGGAATAATTCAGGTGAAAGGAACCTTTGTGTTATCCAGCCTCCTACTCATCTGCTGTGTGGTTCATCCTCCTGATCCATGCAAAGCCATCTTCAAAGTTAGGCCAGGTTGCTCAGGGCCTTTCCCAGCTAGGGTTGGAAATTCTTTTACAGCAGAGGCTGCACAACTCTCTGGGTGACCCCTTCCAGTGCTTAATTTCTCATTCTGGAAGACTGTTTCCTTACATCCCTTCAGAATTTCCTTTGTTGTAACTTTTGACTATTGCATCTTGTCCTTTTGTTGTGGTCTCTGTGAACTGTCTGGCTCTGTCTTCCATCATGCTGTTTAGGTAATGGAGGATGGTAGGGGAAATAGATCTTCCCGAAACCTTCTCTTCTCCAGGCTGAACAAACTGAGCTCCTTTGGCTTTTCCTTGTGTGCTCCAGTCTGATGATTGTTTTATTTTTAGGGTCCATTTAACTGAACTGTCTCCAGTCTGTTGATTCAGTTGTATTCAGAGCCCCAAAGCGTACCCAGTTTTCCAGGTGGGACCCCACATGTTTTGAATAGAGAGGGGATAATTGTTGCCTTTGATCTGCAGGCTCTGCTGACCCTAATAGAACCCAATGTGTTGGTAAACCCTCATGGCTGTACCAGGACGTTTTCTGCACAGCTCAGTCCACAGTACCGGTACAGGCCTTCAGATTTGTCTTTGAACTTTGTGAGAGAGTCCACAAGAGAGTCCACAAGCTGGGTTTTTTGTCTGAGGCAAGTGGCTGTGTTGCCCTCCAGTTACAATCATTTTAGGGTATGTAGGAACAAAGGGAAACAGTGCTTTCCTTTACCTAGCTATGTGCCAGTGAGCCCTTAGCTGGAGGAGTGCTGTGTCCAGTGCTGAGCTCCCTCGTGTGAGACAGATACGAATATACTAGAGTGGGTCCAGTGAAGGGCCACTAAGATGTTAAAGGGACTGAACATCTGTCATATGAGGAGAGGCTGAGAGCTGGGATTTTTGAGCCTGGAGGAGGCTTACATTTTATCCATGTTTATAAATACCTGATGTGAGGCAGTAAAGAAGGCAGAGGCGCGCTATTCTCAGCTGTATCCAGTGGAAGGACAAGAGTCAATGGGTACAAAGTGAAATACAGAAAATTCTATTTAAACATAAGAAAAAAACCTTTTTATTGTGAAGGTGATCCTATACTGGAACAGGTTGCCAAGAGAGGTTGCAGAGTGTCTCTCCTTGGACATACTCAAAACCTGACTGGAGAACCTACTCTAGCTGATCCTGCTTTGAGGAGGAAGGTGGAACTGGACAATCTCCCAAGGTCCGTTCCAACCTCAAGTATTGTAAGATTCTTGTCTGTTTTCCTTAGCTATTAATTTTCTTTTCCTCTGAATGACTTTTCCAAAGTCAAGCATATCTTCCTGTTGTGCAAACTGCCTTTACTATTTCAAGAAGGATCATACTGTTAGAAAATGAACTGTTTATGATGGTGTCAAGCCTGAGGTTTGTCAAGAAAGGTATTAGTGCCCCTAAACAGACTCTTCTGACAAGTTATCCTCACCTGGTTAGTTGGGGTCTGTGCCTTTCAGTTTAGATGACGACTTTGGCAGCAGAAGGTAAACTTTCTTAGGCTACAACTCCCTGAGTTCTTTGTTTCTCTGTATCTTCCATGTATCTAGAAGTGTAGGTTTCCATGATTCAAGATCTTCTTACTCTCCTTCAAGCTTGTCCTAATCTGTGGATTTAAAGAACTTCAGTAACCTTTCTTTTTCTGCCTGTTGATTAAGCAGTCTCTGGGGGCAATTAGCTACTTGAATCTGCACAGGCTGGGTATTTTCATGGATATCTTTGTATATGTGTGTCTGATTCTGTTGGACATAGCATGAGAGACTACCAGAACTCAATACATGTTCTTTGCTTACTTGCTGTGCCTCTGGTAGCTTTGCCAGTTACAATGCAGTCATCCTTGGATCTTCTCTTTGAAGGCCCAGAGTCCTTTGCTTCTAGATTAGGTCAATGTTTATCAGATTTCAGTACTAAGGGTGAATCTACACTTTATGCAGCTGGTTAGTCTTTGAGAGAGTTGGGACAGTTTGCTGTAAGTGCAAATGGAAGAAATAGTACACGAGGGGAAGACATACAAAGATGAGACATATTCCTGTTCAGAACTGCAAACTGGATGACCCTTATGACCCCATTGCTTTAATTTCTCATCCCTGGTTTGATGAACTGCTGTTTACTGGCTTGTGTCAGAGTGGCTTCTCATTTTGAGTGCATACCTGCTAACAGTACTAAATGCTTAGATATTGCTGCATATTTTATTTTATCAGCCATTCCAGCTTTTACTTTTTCCTGGCTCCAATATTGTTGAATGTAATAGATCATGCAGCTGACAGGAAGATTTTATTTATAAACATTGAAATTTATTTGACCTGGAAACTGATTGGAGACATTAAACACTTTAAAATTTGAACACTACTATTCAGAGAGGGAAGGCCCTTTAGCCCAGGCAAGTATTCCAGCTGTACTTATTCCCATAGAAATGCCAACTTTCTACCACTGCTATTGTTTCTCAGTGGTTAATACTTGGTCATAGTAGTCACCAGTGTTGGTTCAAGAGAGTGTTTTTTACAGCACTCTGCCTGTCAACTTTATCCCAACATTTCAGAGAATACCTTGAACCATTTCTCAAGAGACTGACTTTTTTCATCCAAAACTAACAGTAAGGATCAAACTATTAGTTCATGTTCTGATCTGTTGCCAGGATCATATGCGTCCTGTGCTAGTCCTCTCTTAAGAGACTCAGGGATTTTATTTTGAATATCCAGTATCTTCATCACTCTGGAGAGCTTCTGGAGATTTCTCCTTCCCATGTCTGTATAATGCTTACCTCCTTCATAGCTATTGCTTTGGCTTAGGAGAGCTGAAGAAATGCAGTGATTGCTAATGAGTAAACTTGCTTTCTAAACAATTTGTGCCTTAGGACATATTCAGAAGCCTTCTTGCAGGAGAATCAAGGTTCCATTGAGACCAGGGAATCATTCCACCTAGATTTTAAGAAATAATGTAAAGTCTTGGCAAAGGAGTATGCTAATTGATGCTGTATGTTAAATATTCTTTGCCTTTTTATTTGGACATAGTATCGTTCATTGGGAAGATAGTTTTGCTTCTTTGTCTTTTATAGGAAGTGCTGGAATATGGAGATCTCTGAATAAGACTGTCACAATTGAACATCTCACAGCATAGCGAAAGTGAAGGTACCTAACAGGATTCAAGCACACTCTGTAAAGGCACAAATCACCACTGTGTCACTTCTGAGGATTGTTCCTTTTTCTGAGACTTTATAGAGCTGTGTCTTGAAGATGTGTTAACTGTTGTTGAACATTTTATTGTACCTGAGAGCTTTGGGTGGGTAGCTGCTTTTTGCAAAGCAGTCCTCCTCTTAGATACAGGCCTGTGTGAATGAGTGGTGCTTGGAGTCAGTCCCCTGCAGTTTGAATGCATGCGTGCACAGCCATTCAAAGGAGAAGAAGAGTCGCTGACAGAAATGGAGTTTCTTTAAAGCACACAATGTGGTTAGAGTTCTTCACCATTTTATTTTAATAAGAATCAAGCACTGAAAGGAAATTGCTTAGTTTTGAAAGGAAGAGACGGTGGAGTATGCTCTGTCCTTTCACACCACATTCATGTTAACTCTGCAGGGGCTGGGATTGGGAGGCTCCGATTGGAGGCTGAGGGGCTCTGTGTAGGTTATGGTGGTTAGATTCACATCCGTGATGTGAAAACATTTTTAGGAAACACATCTCAAAAACCTTCAGTTATGAGCAGGTTTATTGTTTGTTTATCCATGTTTATTGATTTAGTTAAGTCCTGTCAATGAAGAGGTTGGCAGTCTTTGAGTCATTCAAAAGTCTCTAGTCCCAAATTGCAGTTTTGAGGACTCCTTAATGATGATCTTGCAGCAGACTGTCAAAAAGCTTTTCAGTAGGCTATATTCAAATATGTCTTGATATGTTCAATGTGTAGGACAACATGAAACGCTCATTTCCATAACAACTCATTCTTTTTTGCTTTGTTTCCTGAGTTCTTTTTGAAAAAAACAGCTAAAACAAGAACAAAATTATCACATTGATATTTTATGATCATTTATATCTGTGATATATATGAACTGAAGTCAATCAAAAATTATTTAATTTTATTTTAAATTAAAGTATTCCTAGCTTGATGAGAGCTGAGACTCTTCCTGTAAGCACCAAGAAAGAAAAGGCATTTTGCAGAAAGCTCAGAGAGAGGAGAGATGAAGAGAGTGCTGAACTGAGGTGAAGTAGGAGCTGGATAATGGAAGGACTATGTTCCCTAATATTTAAAGCTATCTGAAATAAACAATATANTTTTTTTTTTTGAGAAAACAGTGGATTTTTATGTCACTGAATTTCTTCCCCAAATTTTTGTGGATTCTGATTGTGTTTGGGAGCTGATGTTTATAAAGTTTAGGTGATATGATACAGGGTGTGCACCACTCTTTGTATTGAAATATGAGGTCTTCTGCCAGTCTGTCTTCATCCACAGGTAACTGATCTGTGTGAACAGAGTAATTTTCTTTCATGACATCTGTTTAAGAGAATTTTTTACAGGGTCTTTCATATCTCAAATATTGCTGGTATTGGCAGTCTACTGAATTATACTTCATTATAGCATGTGGCTTAAACTTATACTTTTCTTTTACAGTTTGGAAGAACAGAAGTAATTGATAATACTTTAAATCCAGATTTTGTAAGAAAATTTATAATGGACTACTTCTTTGAAGAAAGAGAGAATCTGCGATTTGATTTGTAAGTTAACAATCTTTGACTCTAATATTGCAACCTCTGTAAACATCTTAGGTTTTGTCCAGCGTAAAATTAGCTTGAAAAGAAGAGATAATGTCTGTTGACATGGAATACGTTAATAAACATGATTGATTTGGCATTGCTTCCTCAGAAATAAATGTGTAACATAATAATCACCAAGTTTTAAGAAATTGGCAGATGTTAACTAGTCAAAGTACGATCATATTCACATTCATTACTTGTAGAAAATAGTTGGAAAACTAAGGATGTCAAAATGGTAAATATTCTTGTAGCATAACCAGTAAAACAGGTATGGACATACTGTCCAGAAATAAAACATTGTACAAGTAGTATAGAGCCAAAATTTTCTATACTAAAATAAATGCCACTATGCATTTTAAGATTTTAAAATGAAAGCAGTTGTTGTAGAAGTAGATGGCTTTTAACATTATTCCAGATGTACTCATTTCATTCCACTGTGGAATTGGTTTGATTTTCAATTTATTCTTTTGAAAATAGAATTGAGAGTCCAGTCACCAGGTCACCTTGCATGTCATCTGTTACATTTCACCCCGTTCTTATTATTTCAATCTTTGTGATAAACAGGCTTGTCTTGTGGGGTTTTTTAATCCTCATCCTCTTTTTTATTAGCAATTTTTCCTAACCTTGCTTTGTGAGAGAGCACTTGAATAACCTTCATAAATAATTAAGGGAAAGTCATTCACTCAGTTTTGCAGTATAGTATGTATAGTGGCCACAATTTTTCTTAACATGTCCTTTTTCGTGGAAGAACTCCTTTCCTATCTCTTTTTGTTTCCTTTATGAGATGTACTTTAGCTTGAGTTTTGTCAATTCTTATTTTGTGTTCCTAAGACTTCTGCCTTCTTGTGTATTTCTTTTAGTTTATTTGTTCTTGAGGAAGATTTAGGAGAATCATCTGTTATGTTACTTACCAAATAAACATATCAAGAAATATACAGTGTAGTCTGCCTTCCGGTACTTTCTAATCCTAATGAGTGAGGTCTGCTGATACACTTTATGGAATTATGACAAATCCTAGTCAGGTGTTGGTTGTAGTAGTGGTAAGCTGTAGTATTATCACTTCCCAATTTAAAGTTATGTTGCAAGTTTGCCTTGATATAGAAACTGCATTTATTGCATTTCTGTCTTGTAGACAGCAAAACAGATGATGAAAGACTTCATAATTTGCCTAAAATCTCCTAGCAAGTTCATGGTAAAACCATGTTTAAATCTCTAGGCTTTAGTCTCAATATGCCATTTACTTATCCAAGTAGTTGCTTCAAAGCAACTCTGACACTCTCTTGATTTTTTTTTTTTTAAACCCCCAAGTTTCTGGAATGCAAATCAATCTGTACAGTAAGCAGGGCACAAAATAAATAGAGCAGTGATCACATTAATGATGGTTTTTCCCATAGCAGTGGAAGAAAAAGTATGATGCCCGATAGAAGTATGTTAGTAACGTTACTAGTGTTGCATGTAGTTTTGCTGATTTTGTTTTAAGTTGCCAGCAGGGTGTACTGAAATGCTCTTGAATGGCAGCATTTTCTATATCGTGGAAACAAAAAAACCCATGTCTAATTTTTCTTTAGCTGTAAATGTCTTTTTATAGCATGTCAGAATGCTTCCCAAGTTAACAAGAAGTGTTGGAGGGATGAGTGAGGAAAAATGTTCCATTGTGTTTAATACACAGATAGCAGCTAGCTGTTTCCACCTAGACTTCAACTATTTCAAGGAGTGAAAGGAAATAGTCAGTGCCAAGATAGATTACAGTATGCTTCTAGATGGTTCAGTACAAATTCTTTCATCTTCACCATGGAAGCCTGGTGCAGAGTTTACTTTTTATTTTAGGAGTTGAGTTTAAAGTCACTAAATCTGCTGAGTATAACTGTCGCAAGCTATTTAAAATAACTTTAAGAGCTAGTCACTTTGTGAAACAAAGGATTCTCCTCCACATATAGGTAGAGTGTTGCTGAAATAAGGACACAGTTGGGGCTGTGATTTGGATGATCCATCTTGATTTGGATGCCTCTTGCTCCTCGTAGGATGCATGTATGTTATGGGGAGGAGGCAGTGCAATAGAAGAGAAGAGCTAAAGAAATGAACCAAGAAAGAGAAAGGAAGTTCAGTCGAGGCAAAGAAAAGAAAGTCTGTAAAGAACTTCTGGATAAGTGCTATCTGAAAAGGACTTGGACCTGGAAGGGAAAATACAGTCTCCTGTTTGATTCCTCTTGTACTCAGAGAAATGGACTCCTGTTTGTTTATTCAGGAAAAGCTGTAAATATCACACTCTGTACTTATCAGAAAGACCTGACTGCTTTCTGCTGCTATTCTGGATTACTCGGACACAAATCCATTTTGAACTCAAAGCCGAATAACCGCTTTTAATGTTTGCCTGCAAGTGACCATACGGCCATTGTCTGTGAATTTACTTTAGACCCCTATAAAAATGACAGATGAGAAATGAAATATTGCAGAATTCAGAGTTAAAAATGTGAATCTCATATAGCTACTCATGGATTAAAACTCTGATTTAGATCCAGAAAGAAGCATCTTTAGAAACCTTCCTTTTTTAAATTCCTCAGCAAAATTGTGTACTGCTGTTGGCCAAAGTGTTATTTTTTTAAAGAAAGAAACTCCTCATATGATTCATATTTTTTGCAACAAAAAGAAAGTGGCAAGTGTATCTCTGATTTTCGGTGTTCTGACAAATGAGCATGAGCCCCCGCCAATGCTGTACAGCCACCAATGTCTCAGGCCCCTTTCTGTTTATATTTAATGTTTTGTGTTCATATTTAATGAAATCTAATGATTTTGCCAGTCAAGTAGTTTTTAGTTTTAGTTGTGCAGCTAGCCCTCAGATCAAATTACCGGTTGTGGTTTTCTGTTCAAATTCCCCAGACAGTATGCAATTATTATATATTTTTTTAAAACTCATGTTAGTTATTTTTATAGTCATTCCTTTGTTTGCAAATACCTTTCTAAAACTTTGACCGTGCTGCACCACATCCAGCTATGTTACGGTATTCCAGTCATCCTGACTCATGACCTGGTCCATAACACATCCCAACAACCTGCTGTGTAGCAGCACAACCATAGTGATACCGTACCTTGCAGTGAGGTGGAAACACGCAGGGGAGCCCAAAGTGGGTGTAGAGGGCACTTTTCCAGTTTAGTTACTGGTATTGAATCTGAATGTAGGATTTGATAAAAATATGACTGGAGATTATCTGATAAAGATGGAAGACTATGAAAGTATAGAGATTAGTAAACCTCCAAGAATTTCTTATATTAACTTTTTTTTTTTTTTAATCTATCTTGAATTCTCAGAGTAATTTTTTTGAAATCTGACTTGATAGTGGAAGGGACACAATGGCATTTTCTAGCTGGAGGAAGAACAAGATTATGATAAACTGAAAAGAACAAGTCAAAGTCTTGCTAAAAGCAATTTAGTGTATTGTCAGTTGTTTGTATTTAATTAGTCAAAAAGAAAAATTACCTAAGAAAATAATTCACAAATTAGTTTGTTTTCAAAGATTAATTTTTAATTTTTGTTCTGTTTTTTGGCAGCTTTCATTGTTCAAACAGGAGTATCAGAATAGCTTCTCTTAGTAGCCTGCACTTTGTTGCAAGCTATTTCATTTCAAATAGCTAGTGAACCATAATGCTATAATCTGTGATGATTCAATTTGCCTTCCTTACTGGTGAGACTTCCATTCACATATCTGTTTGTGTAAATTTCACACGTTGAAATAGGTGAAAGAATTGTTTCTTTACATTGTCCTCAGACCTGTCATCTGGCAACTCTGATATGACTTTCCTTTTTCTCTTTTAAGCTATGACGTTGACTCCAAGAGTCCTAACCTATCAAAACACGTAAGTTTTTCCTTGCTATTATACCTTCTTGTGCTGAAATGCTTACGCTTTCCTAAATATGTTTATTTTCTTTTGACTGTAAGTAATACCAGAGACATAGAGACAAATACAGTGATTGTGCTGTGTTTAATAACATATATAATGCTCACGAGTATATTTTTAATGGGGTGGTCTTCCTCTAAAGGGCATATTTCAGTACACGTGTATACCTTTTCAGTTACGCGATATGCTGCATTTTGTTGATAATTCTCTGGGTCCTAAAAATTGTAAACATGTTTTGATTGTGTCCCAATTAATATTAGTAGAAAACTTTTATGCCTATGTCATCTTGAAGTGGAAGGGATTAAGTAGTAACTTTAAAATTGAGAGATGCGAGAGTAGAATTCAGAGGCTTCTGAGTGATTTTTTTTTTTAAATAAATACAGGAAGGCTTGGGTAAGAGAACATTTAAGAATCTGGAGTGAAGGAAAAGAGGATAATGGAAAGAATGTTGTGTGTGTGTGTGCTTCTTCACAGTGAAAAGATAAGACTTTTAGCTATTGATTTCCAGTTAGATCTTCTCTGTAAAGGTTAAAAGGCCCTTGCAAACTGTTTTCCATCGCTGTCATCATAGAAAGGTGGTCTGAATAACTGCAATGCTGGCTAGGAGGATGCAGAAAATAGAAATCTTCCCCATACTGTCTTCAACAAGGATAAAGCCTTATCCTGGGCTTCTGCCCAACATTGTTTGCACTTCTGTAGTAAATAGTTTATCTGAATTCCTTTTTTTTTTTTCTTCCCCAAAACATGCTTCTTTGTACAAAAACTTCATAATTAAGTTTTAAGAAAAAAGATAACACATAAGATAAGTCTATCACTATGGCAGTGCAAAGAAAGATATATGCAAATACATAGCCTAGATTTCATTGTTTGATTACTGGAACAGGAATTGAAGGTTTGAGTATCTTGCTGAGCTCATGGAAAAAAGGACAAAACAAGGAGAAAACAAACCACTGTTCTTCTGAAGACTATTCAAGTAGATCTTGAATAGTGTATATGCCTGTTACATTCTAATTAGTACAGGCTAAGTACACTCAGACACATTAGGTCCTGGTTTTTAAACAGTGCCAGTTTCCTGGAATCTTCAGTTGTGGAGGAAAGCTTTATTCTTTAGACATTAACATTAGTATCAGAAATATCTATTTCCCTCCATTTCCTATAAGTGGAAATCTGTACAAGTTAGTGTAGACTTGGTATCTATGCTTAAGATGTCCAAACTATGCCATATAATATGATGTACATGAAGACGATGATGGCTCTGAGAACCCTCTTAAAGATGGTAGCTAGAAATGTCTTTCTTAACTGCAGCAATTAATTTCCAACATTTACTAAGTGCTCAAGGTTGGTCTGGGTTGTTCTTTTGCTGCCAGCTTCCTGCATCTCTTTACCGTAGCTCTTAAGAATTTTGGTAGTGAGTAGGTAGGAAGTGAGCAGAGCTTTGCTCATACCAATGCACTGGGAGCTTGGTGGTTCTGAAAAATGTCAGGCCAGTAGTATTTGCATAGCTAGACTGCTCCTGTGCTGTACTCACCTCATTTGGAATAAGGTCTTCCTTGTTCCTAAAAATAGCTGTTGACCCAGTCCTTTGGAAATATGGGGCAGTTTCATTTAATAGTTGAACAGTTTGGGGGATGAAAATAGTCAACCTGAAGAATTTCAGTGACTCAGTTTTGGCAAAATGAGAAGCAAATGAAGTAAGTTTATAGAATAGATGTATGAAGTAACCAGACTAGACAGTGCTGCCATTGTAGCTGTCTGTAATGATGTTTATAAAACTGGCTACCTGAAATTAGAGTTTTATGTTTATGGTAAATTCCTGATTTAAGAAAAAAACAGCAGAGTAATGAACAATTGTCATTCATAACAGACTGTGGAACTGGTAGGATTTAATCATAGAAATGCCAGACAAAAAAAAAGAAGAAAATTATGGAATACGTGGTTTCAGTGTAGAAAATGGTGTTATTTTAGAATATGTCATGCCTGATGTTTTTAGAAATGAATGAGGAGCTGAGTATTTTCAGATGAATTTTAGCCATTTTATAAGACTTAATCTTTATGGAAACAGTGTCACAGTATCAGAGCAGTTAAAGGACCTAGTTCAAAAATTTATTTTTTGCAAGGTTATCTTCCTCTTCAGGGGGATTAGTGCTCAGATCAAATTTGCTATATGGGCCCATAAGTAACACAGCTCAGAGATGGGAATGGGTGGCATGGGCTGAGAGAAGAGTCAGAACTACTTATACAGATATTTGCTACTATACACAGCATCGTAAAGTTACAGTTTTCTGTGTAGGAATTATAGTGTATTGATTCTCATTACTGTTTGTGAACAAATCTCACAAGCTGCTATGATTACAGTGTTACCACCACTGCCAGTGATGCTGGGAAGAACAGCTAGCAAGCTCTTTTCACTTGCAAGATAAGGAGTTGGACTGCAGCATAATCTGATTTTTGTTGTGGTTTTTTTTAATATACATACAACACTTTGAAACTCCATTTGTATTTTTATACTACTTATACTTACAGGGAGATATAATATGAAAATAAGGTGATTTTTAGTGATAAATTTAATTATAAATCACGAAAATTAAGTCTGTCATTAGAGCAATGTTTGTGTACAATTGTCAAGCCAGAATGCTCATACAGATCATGCACAGGCTTGAATTTCTGCCGACATATTAACTTCCAAGAAATACATAGAATCCATATAGAATCTCTTCATAAAAGAGAAATTTATTAAAATGCTATAGTTAAAGAAAGTAAAGAAACAATCATGTTTTTAATGCTTTTAATTTTTTTCCATGTTAGTTTCATTTTTGCTGATGAAAAAAGCAATATAAAAATAGTAAGTGCAGTGCGTTAGAATTACTTCTGTAAGTGTAACCCAGTGTTATGTGAAATACGTAATAGTGAGTCGATTTTGTGATTCATTATTGCATAATTATTACTAAGATGCAATATTCAGCGGAGTGTGTTCTACAGTAGTGAACATGCCAGATAAATGAGAAACCAAATTTGTTTCAATGTGAAATATGAATTCTGAGTTTTTATGTTGCTGCTTTTCAGGATTTTTTGGGACAAATGTTTTGTACACTGGGAGAAATAGTTGGATCACAAGGAAGCAGACTGGAAAAATCAATTGTGTAAGTATGTCATTCTTGAATGTTGGATGAATACATACTGATTCGTGAGGTGAGAGTTCTGGGGTTTTTTTTGCTGTGAGGTATCTTGATATATGGAACTGACAGGGCTTCTAAGAGAGAATAAATTGTTAGGTACGATAGAAGACTTTCTTTATAAACTATGATAATTTAAGTTTTAATTTGGACAATTAGCAAAGGAATTGACTCATCCAAAATTTTTGTCAACTTCATTACATCGTGCATTAGAAATAGTTTGAGTATACTAATCTTAAAAATGTTTTTCTTTTTAGTTCGCAAATTAACACATCATAAATCTTTATTGCCTTTTGTTCAAGCATCAAGGAAGAAAACCCTCACTGTTTCAAATCCAAACATTCCTACTTGTATTTCTGTGTTTCAAATAATACAATTCCCAGACAATAAGGCAATCTGGAATATAAAATATTTTCTATTTATCCTACTAAATTTATCAAAAACTTTCTTATGATCAATGGATTTTTCTCCCACTGAGAGGATTTCGATATTTGCAAACCAATGTTCTTAGCAATGTATAGATATTTAAAATAAAAATTATTTGAACAATCTTCATTTTCTGTTCCTAAATAATGTTTAAGTAATTGGCAATATTTTACAATTTTTATCTAAATCTATGCTACAAACATTTAAAGGTATAGCTGGACATTTCATGTGATGCAGATATCTTTTGATTTGGAATATTTGTTGAGTTTAGTAATTGCACTACAGTGAATGATCATTAATTTGTTTACTCTGGCTGATGGAGCATTCTTCTTGTTCCGTTTTACTGGGTTCATTATGAGT
The DNA here is from genome assembly GCA_013400195.1 of Aramus guarauna. NCBI lineage: Eukaryota > Metazoa > Chordata > Aves > Gruiformes > Aramidae > Aramus > Aramus guarauna. Next base: position 1,286,147 of record VXBL01002370.1, on the reverse strand, counting down.
AATACACCAGGGTTACTCCATTTACTTTTCTTCATCACTGATTTCCCTATAAGGGCAGAAGTTTTCAGGCTTAGCAAGTCTTCTGTTATTCTGGGCCAAACTTTGGTGAAAACACCACACAGGGCACATATTCTGACTTTGTATTCAAATAACAAGAAACAGGATCTGGGTGAACTACAACAATTTGCAAAATTCAGAATATACTTAGATTTTTTTTTAGTATAATTGCACATAGGGGAAAACTCTCTAATGGAGTTATATTAATAGTGCACTATGGGTCTGATGTAACATTCTTAAGAAATATGTTTCTAGCTGTACATTTTGTTCTATGTATATATTTGATGTAATTTGATGTAATTTCAGTTACTCAGATGATCCTTTTATATCTATCTTTAGTGGTTTATATGGTTTATACATTACTTACCTTTTCATGAACGTATCTTGTATCCTGTACTTGTAAACTTCAAACTTAACCATTAGTTTAAGTAGTGGCTTTGAGGTCCATGAAAAATCTCAGAAGTCAGTATTTTGTTACCAGTGTCCAAAATATACCAATGGTAGCCTTTTTGCCTAGATTTTATTAGAGACTTTTTTCGTGTTTATGTAAAGAACTTAATATCATTGATAAAATAATTTTTAAAAAAGCATTTATCTAGTTTATATCAAATACTGTGGTGATGTTCTGTGGAGGTGGCTCTAAACTTTTCTTCTTGGTGAAAACAGTGGCCAGCTTCAAGGAGACCCACATATGATAGCTATAATTTTCTCTTTCAAGGACTTTGAAGTGTTGAGCTGTCATGATAAAAACTCTTCTCAATACTTGAATACAATTAAATTCTTAAATTTTTATGATTCCAATGCAAGCGTAAACTTGAAAAAGCATCTGAAGTTTTCTATTTCCATGCCAAAAATAATTTCAGGTTGTCTCTAGAACTCTTTCTGGATGAAATAACAGTTCAAGCAGTCCGTTTAAATTGATAAATTGAGAATTTACATAATTTTCCTTTAATCTAAGAGTCCTTATGAAATCATAAAAACTTTAAAATAAAGTAAAAGTAATATTTCCATTATGAAAACTATTGTAAACTTTCTTGAATTATATTTTAAGTTTAGAAAATATTTTAGTGGGATTGAATCTACTCGAATTTCTGAGACTTAACACATAGCTGAAACACAAATCCTTTCGAATCATAAATGTCAGGGGTTGGCTAGAACTGCTTTGTAGGGTGGCATTCTTGTAATTATGCCCTTACAGTCCATTAGCCTTGACTAAATTCTGTCCGTAAATGTCTTATTTCCAGTAATTTGGTTTTTTGTACAAAGGCAAATTTCAGCTATTCAGCAGGACTCATTTATCATACAATTAATACTGAAAAATTGAGTAATATGAAAAAACTTGAAAAGTCTTTGCAAAACATTTGCACTTAGTGTTTTATCAAAATAAGCCTTTGATTTAGTTTCCCTAATTTACAGCCAACTGCAGATGATTCAAAATGATTTGTAACAAATGTAAGCTGTTAGTTAGCTTGCTGAATTCCATGAGTGCTGTGATCATTACTGCTGCAACATCCTTTAACAATGTGATTCATATTCTCTTTAATATTCAGAATTGAAGTAGGTAATAAATGCATTTTTGCTGAATTTTGAGGGGTTCCAAATATAGTACAGTCACCTGATTTTTGTATTTACAGACTCAATCTGTAAATACAGGATAAATTCCTGGTAATCCTCCCTGCCCCTCATCTCCCCTCCTGCAACCTTCCCTGCCCTCCTCACCCTCCTGCCCCAAGGACTACATCAGTACTTTTTACACTATTTATTTTTATATCAAGGCCTTAATTGTCCTATACATAAAGAGTTCTATTAATATCACTACATGTTGCTTATTATTTTCCTTCTCTGTATTGATGGGACTATGCACACAGGGAACTACTTCATTTTAAGGGTGAATAAATTCTTCAACTCTGCAGGTGGGGGCGGTTTCAGTATTCTCAGCATAATTCAGGAAAACTCTTACAAACACACTGTTTAAACTTAAAACCACACCTTATGCACACAGTAACATAATATATGTTAGAAGTAATAGTACTTAACTGTATAACTTCCTTAAATAACTTGAAAAACTACCCAGAAAAAGGTACTTTTAAAACTGTGTTACTTTGTTGTCATCACAGTTTGCAGATGAACTTTAACTTTTAAGGTGTCCTTCAATTTCAGTGGCTAATCACAAGTTGTCTGCAATAAAATAAATATTGTATAAAACTTAACACTAAAAAAAGTAACCCCCCCAAAAAAAACCCCACCAAGAAACCCAAAACAACCCTCAAAAAAACCTAAAATTGACTGCATCAGTATTATAAGTGTTAAATTACTGTTTAATAGATTATGGCTACTGTGGAACAGTAGGAAATTGCTAATTGTTATCTAGCTCCTGCAAAGCCAACAACACACAAACAAACAATGAAGAATCAGCTGATCAGATTATCAGATTTCTAATACAATCACACAAAAATGTTAACTTCAGCAAATACTGTGGTTATTAGAGAACAGTGTTTTGTGATTCTTCTCTTAATCCCATTCTGGATATTAAACTTTTAAAAGCCTGTCCAGGAAATAGCCTTGAGGACAAGTATAAGTGGTATAATAGAAGAGGCGTATTAGGTTATGTGATTAAAAAGCTTTTCTGCAAACAAGAAGAGAGGCACAATGGCAAAACCTTGCCCTGGCTACTTCTAGACCCATTCCAGGAGAGCCATCAGCCCGTTGAAGTCCCATCTCCCCACCCACAAAGGAGCACAGAGATACGACGCAGTACCAGGTTGCCCAGAGAAGTTGTGGATGCCCCCTCCCTGGAAGTGTTCAAGGCCAGATTGGGTGGAGCTTTGGGCAACCTGGTCTAGTAGAGAATGTCCCTGCCCATGGCAGGGGGCTTGGAACTAGATGATCTTTGAGGTCCCTTCCAACCCAAACCATTCAATGATTCTATGGGTTTAGTTCTTGATGATGAGCAGGTTGGTTGCATAGTTTGACTGTCTGCTTGAGCACACAAACACTGTCCTGTCAATCAGGACAAGGGGTTGGCCCTATTTTGTTTACTTCTACTAAAACAGAACGCTAACTAGCAAAAGTTTCACTATCTAGGCCTAACTTATGCTAACTGCCACTGTTGCAACTCCATTGACTGTTTTGACTAGATAGTAGTTGACTCTACTGGAAGCCTGTGGTGACTTGGAGATAGGTGCTGAATCTGAAGACACCTATATCTAGTAAGACAAATCTTGCTGACTTCTTGAAGATCTTTATAGCTCTTTCTGTCTTCAAAGTGGTAAATTATTTATCACATTACACTTTTTTTTTTCCCTGAGAAAATTCTTGAAATTTATTTTAAACATGGAGGTTAAAAATCATCCATTCAGCAGTCTGCTACCACTTGGTACAGGTTAAGTGAAGTCTGAAGTGAGTAACAGATGAAGTTTAAAGTTTGAAATTAGCTTTGAGAAAGGAAAATATATCAGTGAAGATTCTATGGAAAAAAGGTCTTAAATATTTCACAGTTGTGTGGGCCTGTGTAAGACATTTTCTCTTGGGTAAATAAGCATTGTTCAGGTCTGGCTTCTGATACTCTGTTGTATGTCAGTTACTAAATGGACCCAAATCAGTTGTCCCACTGAAAGATTTTGAAATATACCTTCCTATATGTGGTGTGGGTAGATATTTGTTAATGTTAATGAGAAAATGTTCATGACTTTTTATCAGCTCTTCCCAGTGTTCAGGTTTTAATTTGTCATTGGTGCTTTTGGCATTGCTGTGGCTAAACAACTGTGCTTGGTTGACTGTTAACTCTGGACTCTCTGAAGCCTGGATACCTTGGTGTCGGGGAGACATTTGCTGTCTTATTTTATTCATCAAACTGTTGCATTGCATTTCAGGATCGTTTGCTTATATACATGTGTGTAATGTTTCTTGATATTCAAATAACAATAATTCAATTGACAATATCACACGTCTTCTGTTCCTAAAGATATTTATTGCTTTGAATTTACCGTTCTCTTTACAAAGTAAAGTCCACATTCACATAACTTGAATGTTCTTTATAATCTATCACTTGAGATCAGAGAGCTTTTTCTCTCAGTATTTCTGAAGTTCATTAACATTTTGCCTTTTCTGTTCACTGCCAATGGATGTACAAAGAAGAGAATGCCCTGTACCGTTTTATTCCCCATCAGCTACCCTACTGAAGTTGTACTTTTTGTACTTAAGCAACTTGAGAAGCTTGAATCCCATTCTCTGATTGGCACTCAAGTAAGCTCCAACATTCTTTCAAAATGAAGATTAGAGAGACTTGAAGCTTCAACTTCAGATCTATCTACCTTGGGCATCTACAAAAGCCTCACGAGATTCAGGACTCCATGGCTGCCATGAGCTAGCCAGCTCCATGTCAGATTGTATATCACCAGGGAAAGTTTCCTTAGAAAGTCTGCCGTGAAAGGATACTCTTTTCTTTCATCAAAATGAACATAAAACATCTCAAGCCTAGAGGGTCACCATTGCAGTTGTCTGTCAGGCAGACTGAAACATACCTTGCCACTAACCATGGTGAGCGCAAAAGTGAAGATATACACGCACATTTTTCTTCTTCAGCTTCATGACAAGCATGACCTGCAGTTTCACTGGTCTTATAAATACCAGTGAATTATGCTTCTGAGGCATGAACCTAATAGTATTTGGTCTTGGCCGCTATGAAGATGTGTCCTGAACCTCCCTCTCTGTTTCTGATGTCATTAAGGGCTTTGAAATTGATGCAGTCTGTCACAGAAGACTTTTGTTCCCAGTACGGTAGCCCTGTGACTATGAGCATTTTTGTTCAAGAACGTACTTTAGTGTGGTACTTTATTTTACAGACTGACTAGGTACAGAGGTGAAGATTTACTTTGAGTAATTTCTCCTGGAAAATAAATCTACTCATACAAAGCAGGTGAAATGGAGAATCTGGCATTTTAACTGTAACGTTTACTCTCTTTACTTATTGGGTTACTAGATACATTAAATGCCTTCTGAAGACAAGTTTCACATGCAAGATTTTCTCAGACTGGCCTTTTCATGCCCTAGTTGTATTAGCATGAAAGAATGAGGTTCAGATGCATCTACTTCCAGAAATGACACAGCTTTATTTTTCTCTCAAGAGAGCATCACCTTCCCAGACATTATTCAGAGTTAGATATTTGCATGTTCTGTCTTCTTAGAGAGAAGATGCTAGCCACATTTATAACTGAGCAATGCTTCTTTCAGGATCTACTAAGTGCATTCCTGTAGGGATTCCCTTTAATGAGGAGGCAGAGCCATTGCAAAGCTTAATGAGCATTCTATGCTAGTTATTCACATCTGAGTGCCATTGCCTGCTAATGAGGCTGTACTGGAGCCAGCTGGCCTATTTTGGGAAGTTCTTTCTCCTGTCATCTTGCTGTGAACATAATTGATAGAAAAACATCTGAACCCAGGAACTGGGACTTCCTATGTATTTGTCCTATCCTCTTCTCGGTGGTTGTGACTGCCATAAGGCTAGATTCTGTAAATTTAGGGATGAGACTGTAAATTTTTGAATTATCTGAAAAATGTTCTATCCTCTGCCTCACTGCAGTTTCAGTTTGCAAAATTGGAGGCTCTGTTTAACCTCTCAGGTTTGAATTCCCAGATAAATTGTCATCTTTCTCCGACTTTTTCACCAACTCTGGAAAGGTCCTCCTTTAAGTCCTTGCTAAAGCCCAAGTGGTCTTCAGAGTGTCCTTTCAAACTTCTCTAGGTGCTGCAGATGTAGTGTCTCAGTCATGGAATCGTTTGTTCTAAGGAGACAATAATTACTCCCCAAGACTGTATCTTGGCTAGAAACATGTCAGTATTGTTGAGGAACTTTCATTTACACAGATTCACATATTCACAGATTGGCAGGTGTTGGAAGGGACCTCTAGAGATAGTCTAGTCCAATCCCCCTGCTAAATAGGACCACTTAGAGCAGGTTGCACAGGATTGTGTCCAGGTGGGTTTTGAATATCTCTAGAGAAGGAAACTCCACAACCTCTCTGGGCAGCCTGTTCCAGTGCTCGGTCACCCTCAGAGTGAAGAAGTTTTTCCTCGTATTCAGATGGAACTTCCTGTGTTCCAGTGTGTGCCTGTTGCCCCTTGTCCTGTCACTGGGCACCATTGAAAAAAGTCTGGCTCCAACCTCTTGACATCCACTCCTTAGATATTTATAAGCGTTGAGATCCCCTGTCAGTCTTCTCCAGGCTGAACAGACCCAGCTTTCTCAGCCTTTCCTCATTAGAGAGATGCTTCAGTCCCTTAATCATCTTCATAGACCTCCGCTAGACTCTTTCCGGTAGTTCCCTGTCTTTCTTGAACTGGGGAGCCCAGAACTGGACACAGAATTCCAGATGTGGCCTCACCAGCGCAGAGTAGAGGGGGAGGATAACCTCCCTCGACCTACTGGCCACAGTTGTCTTGACAGACCCCAGGATACCATTTGGCCATACTGCTTGCGCATGGAGAGCTTGTTGTCCACCAGGACTCCCAGGTCCTTCTCTGCAGTACGGCTTCCCAGCAGTTCAACCCCTAGCCTGTACTGGTGCCTGGGGTTGTTCTTCCCTAGGTGTAGGACCCTACACTTGCCCTTATGGAATTTCATCTGGTTCTTCTTTGCCAAGTTCTCTAGTCTGTCCAGGTCTTGCTGAATGGCAGCGCAGACTTCTGGTGTGTTGGCCACTCCTCCCAGCTTAGTATCATCAGCGGATTTGCTGAGGGTACACTCTGTCCCCTCATCCAGGTCATTGATGAATATGTTGAATAGGACTGGACCAAGCACTGACCCTTGGGGCACACCACTAGATACAGGCCTCCAACTAGACTCTGCGCTGCTTATCACAAGCCTCTAGGCTCTGCCATTCACCCAGTTCTCTGCTCACCTCACTGTCCACTCAGTGGACAGTGGATCAAATGTGTCCACATTTGATGATAGTTTGCTGTTCAGTTTCTCTAATGGTGAAATTATTTGCTCATTCATATACTGTCCAGAAAAGGTAATCACTGTAGAACACCTACAGGTGATCTGTAAAGACTGGTCTGTAGTGTTGAATCTCTAAGTAATGTATTTTCATACAGTGATAATACTAGCTTGAAATGATTTTCTATTTTCTCACAAGGCATTTTTGCTAGTTAAAGTTCTTTCATTTGGCTGATCTGTGACCGCTGACAATTTTTTCAGGGAGCTGACTTTACATTTAAGGATTTTTTTTCTTAATGAATGGTTTGTAAGGGAATTTGTAAGAGAACAAACTGTTTAGTGTCTGCAGATAGTCTGGTACTTTTTTCGTGCTTGTAGTCTCAAGACAAGCATACAAAGTTTGTACTTAATAGCATCACGAACCATAGAGGTCATTTGGTAGAGTTTTTAGTTCCTGAATAATGAGAACTTTTTGTTCCATAGAGAAATTCTGTGCTAATCTCAATTAAGGATTTCACCTCTTTGCCAGCCATCATGGTAATATTATCCTTCTTTTATAAGGCATGTGTCTTTGAGAACCTTGGTGATATATATGCCAAACTTTACTCCAAGTATTTTCAGATATGACTATACTGTTGCTGTAGTTTAGCTCCAGCTGGCAGCTAAGCACCCTCTGGTGCAATGGTGAGGAGGATGGGAAGGAAAAGGTAAAACTCGTGGGTTGGGATAAGGACAGTTTACTGGGACAGCAAAGGGAGAGGGAAATAACAGCAATACTACTAATAACAGAATGTACAAAGTGGGTGATACACAATGCAGTTTTCTCACCACCCTGAAACTGGATGCCCATCCCATCCCTGAGCAGTGACCCCCTCCTTCCTGGCCAGTCCCTTTCATATGCTGAGCATCACATCATATGTTATGGAATACCCCTTTGGATAGTTCAGGTCAGCTGTCCTGACTATGTCCCCTCCCAGCTTCTTGTGAAAATTACCTCTATCCCAGCCAAAAACCAGGACAACTGTGTGTCCTTTTCACGTCTACTCAACAATCAATAATTTCTTTTTTTCCTGACATACCCACCCAAATATCTTCAGGGTATTGCTTCTCCAGTCTCCTCCATCCTTCAGAGTGATAATTCCAGATACATGTATCTCTTGGGGTTGGGCAACCTTTGGCCTTCATTAGATGAAATAAAGCATGTCTTCATATAAATGTCTTTGTGTGCAAATCTCAGTTTGAGACAGGCAGGTGTTGATTGCCATGCATTATAACTGCAGGCTGAGTGGCACAAAGTTTTCTATCAAATGGCAACTGTTTGGTAACCAGTTTGTCAGAAATCATGGCAGGGGGGTGGAACTAGATGATCTTTGAGGTCCCTTCAAACCCAAACCATTCTATGATTCTATGAAATGGGGCTTGCTTATCAACAGTTTACTTCAGGCCTCCAACTCTTCAGGAGGGAATCAGAGTTGTATTTTTCACAATCTAGCTTTTGACACAGTAATCTTTTGGAAATGGGATAAATCCATTTGACTTCTCATACGAAAGGAAAGGTTTGATGTGTTTTCTTCAAAGTACTGTCATTTCCCAGACTACGTCTCAAATATGTCCCTAATTGCAGAGTTAACTGTGCTTAAATACTTCAGTAGGAAGAGTGTTGGTTCAGGTAATGGTAATTCTGATACTGGTGCTTTCTATTTGAGTTGGCATAACCTACAGAATCGTGGTGCTGGGAACTTCTGGTTTTTTAGCTACACTTCTGTTTCTTCCTTCTCTGTCAAAGCCGAGCTCATGGTCATTTGTTCCTTGAAAAATTGTACTGTGTAAGGTCAATATCACTCTGATAACGAAGTAATTTCTACTACTGCTGTTACTACCAAATTTTAGAAGTTTTTGAAGTTTCAAGAAGTACTGTTCAAAAGAAAACATGCAGCTTTTTTGTCTTTTGAAAATCTTGAGATTTCAATATCCCATTGCTAGAGAGGCTAAAATGGGTAATTTTCAGTCTTGAGCTGTTGAAGGGTGACAGATTTAAAATCATATGATTTGAAGATGCTGATAAACCTGAATTGTACTGTGTAATATTTGGAATGACCAGATTCTATTTTTTCTTTTATTTGAAGAAAATTCTCCTGTTTTATCTTAAAGTATACCACATTAAATGGAAGAGTGCCATAAGTTTTGTATGTATTTAAATCATCACTTAAAATTTCACAATAAAAACTTGAGTAGTTTCCCTACCCACTGTTTTCCTTGTGAAATTCAGGCTTACCACGTTGTGCTGAGGAGGTCCAGGCGAGCAGTCTTGTATTGCTCTGGTGACTGGCAAATGACTGCCGTAGTATAGGAGCAGCATTCAGTGATGTGTTCCTTATATACTTAAACAGCAACTTCTCTACAAGAGTTTCAGTGAGCTTGCATAAATTTGCATCAGTATTTGCTCCTCTGTTCATAATTTCTAAACTTTTATCTGTTTCCAAGAACTTCACACCAGTTCTTTATTGTACCACAGTCTTGCTAAACTTATTTGAAGTTTGTAGAGCATTGCAAAAATTTCAGAAGGATGAAGGAAACTAGTAAGTGAAATAAGAACAACAGTAAATGTTTACATTAATGTTTTGTCATGACAGAAGAACTGGAGTGCCCTCTAGTTCTCTTAGAAAAACCTAAAAAATACAATCAATTTGAAAATATAATTTCACCGTAATGTCTTCTTGGAAAGTAATTTTATTAAATTATTTTCAAGAAAGACGTAAAGAAATAAAGAACTAGAAATAAAATGAGCACAAGCAATACATTGGTTTTGAAAAAAATCTAGAAGTAATTGCCAAGCTGTGTGCTAATGGGCACGCTAATAGACGTTAGGATACTTCCCAATTATACTATAGCATTAATGCAAGAAGTTGCATCTCAATAATTGTACTTCCCACCCACATGTCATTCCTGTCCCCCCATACAAGGCTGCTGGCAATGAATGCTATCAGGTTATGTGTGACTTTTCTGTTCCTATATTGTTCTTTATACTAAGGGTCTATTTTGTGCTTTCTGGTGTTGCAGCAGCATTGCTTTGATTTACTGGGTGAATTATAATTTATCTTGCAACTACTGTATCTGATGGTGAGATTATTATGGGTCTTCATAAACATTTTGTTGTAAAATAAGGCTGGTGTATAGTCTTAAATATATTTTATGTTTTTTGTTTAAGGAAAAATTGCAAAAGGATGCTTTTCACAAATCCATAAGTTGTAGAGTCCTCTCTAAATAAAACATCAATGGGAGGGTGGAAAATAGAATTCTGATATTGTAATTTCATCCCATATAAACTTTTTATGCTATTTCCTTTAAAATTGAAACTGATTTGTTTCTTGCTACTTAGAATAAATATGCAACTCATTTACCAATTCACTTAGGATAAACCAACTTTTTTTACACAGGACAAGTGAAAGAAAAGAGCAACTATAGCATGCCGTCAGTTTTATGACCTTACCTTGTGCTTATCTGTGTCAGCTGGAACTTTCATAAGTGGTATTAAGGAACTGAGGTGATGTATTTTCTTGCAGAGGAATTCCTGGGAAGAAATGTGGAACAGTTATAGTAACAGCAGAAGAACTAGGCTGTTGCCGAGTAAGTGTGTGTTCATTGCTTTTTGAAAAATAAAATGAAAATGATTTTGTGATTTACACTGCACCAGATTGTCAAAGGTATAATATCTAAATTTGCATTTTGTGATATATGTAAGAAGTTAGGATACTTTTTTCCTATCGGTTACTCTTTTATATAGAAGAAGCAGAAAGAAGCAGAAAACAATACGAACCCTAAATTTTTTTTATTTTTAGATGAGTTTTAAATCTAGTCTTTGTTTCCCAAAGTAATTAATCACATTTTAATGTCTTAGTATCCAATTTTTATCAAAGATCCATTTGTTTCAGCCATGGAATTAAATTTCCATTATGGAATATTGACATTACATGAACATCAAAGTAAAATTTTGGATTTTTAACCTTATAATTAAAAGATTTTATGCTAATAGTCGTTATTTAAAAAATGTGAAATTAATGTTTACTGGGAAAAAATAGTAAGGTATTTCAAAGAATTGCCATAAGAGTTTAAACGTTTTTCTTTCAAGAAAGTGAAGACTTCCATGGCCTATTAATGGCATATGCCAACTTATTTAATAGAAGACAGAAGGATATTGGAAGTAGGAGGGCAGGCAGTGGGGAATCTGGCTAGTTAAGGGGAGAGACATGTTGTGGTCATGACCTTCCCCAAGAGTGTCACTGCTCGTGCCCCTCCTAGGGTTCCTGGAGAAGTGGATTGGGCAGAGGAGGAGGCTTACTGGTCAGAAAGCACCTGGCAGCCAGGCCAGCACTGAGCGAGCTAGCAGCAATCTGTAAATTGGAGGGAAAGAGACTGGAAGGAAGAATAAGGAACGGTTGTAGATATGGGGTGATAAAGACTGCTTGAAATCTGAGGAGGGAGGCAGTGTGTCAAGGCATGGTATGTATTGGATGGGGCTGTAGAGTTTGCAATGACAAATGCAAATCTTAAATGAAGAAAGGCAATAGTATCAGACATTTGATGAGACTGTGCAGGGGATCTGGAGAGTACAAGATTAGATAGATAAACCAACAAAAATACCTTGAGGCTTGAAGAGATTTGTTTCTCGGGCTTAGTTTTTGTAATTTGGTGGTGTTGGGGGGGTAATGCTTCACCTTTTGTATAACTTCTGCCTTCTACACCATGTCATAACGGGTTAATTTTTTTCTATTTATGCAATAGTCATGTTTCTCTTTTTACTAATATATTAGGCCTTACTTTCTTAAATTCATTAGATAATTGAAGTAAACAGAAATCCTTAATTTTGTGCCTAATTTCCAGCTTAGTCAAGTTTGTATTACTTCTCTGCAGAAGCGGAATAGCGGTCTATTTGAATAGCAGATGAGCTCATTATTTACCTTTTCCAGGCAGCCTGCTGGTCCTGCACAGTTATGTTAACAGGGTGCACCAACTCAGTCTCATTTAACTGCCATTTAGCAGTAGGAAATTCCCATGCTACTAGTATGAATGAATAAGTACGGTCATGGAAAATGCCTGTCTTTCCCTTGTGTTTTATATCAGCTCAAACTTTTGTACATAGTACACAATCAAAATTTTCACACTTCTAACAGATGACAAAATGTTATTTATCATCATCATTTAATTGCCTTCCTGCAGAAATTGTGCTTCTACATTTCTTAAGAAGTTAAGCTCCTATCATTCTTAAGAGATGTTTGCCATCACCCCAAGCATTTATTGGTAACCTTAAAAGAGACTAAAGGCAATTTTTTCCTGATACTCTGATTTTGTCCACCAAGACCAGCATTTGTATCCCAGTTGTAACAAACTATTTAAAAATCACAAATATGTTTTTAAATCGATAATCAGAACAGGTTGTGGTAGGGTTTTTTCTTTCCCTTTTAATGAAGACAAATACTAGGTGTCTTGCAAGGCCTTCATGTTCCTCCAGATTCACCCCACTCAAATTTTATGTATATGATGATCAAAATTGCTGAAGGGAGCTTGTAAAGAATTTGGGACTCAATCTCTCTCTCTTGCACACTTTTGCATTCTGTCATGCTTTTTCACGTGCACGCTCTCTCACACAATCTCTTGCACTGCCTCACCTGCTGTCACATACATTTTCTGTGATATTTTCCTACCTAAGGTTATTCAGTATTTGGATTAGTTCTTATCTGTTCTGGGATTTTTTGCCAAACTTTCATAGCTCATATTCAGAATGGCAAAGATTCTTAGAATCATTGAATTGCTGCAGTTGGAAGAGACCTTGGGAGATCATCTAGTCCAACCCGCAGGGCTCTGTGCAATCAGGTTTGCAGTATGTCCAAGGAGATTCCACAGTCTCTGTTTCAGTGCTTCACCACACTCAGAGTAAAAAGGCTTTTTCTTGTATTTAAATGGAATTTCCTGAATTTCAATTTGTACCTATGACCACTTGTTCTTCCACTGGATACCACTAAGCAGAGTCTGTTTACCCCCTTCCATTTGTATTTATACAAATTGATAAGATCCCCCTGAGCCTTCTTTTCTCCAGGCTAAGTAATTCCATCTCTCTCAGCCTCTCCTCATATGAGAGACGGTCCAATCCCTTAATCATTTTAGTGACCCTGTTGTTGGAATGGCTCCATTATGCCCATGTCTTTCTTGTACTGCGGAGCCCAGAACTGAACGCAGTACTCCAGGAGCGGCCTCACCAGTGCTGAGTCACTTGCTTCCACTTTGTCAGCACTCTTCCTAATGCAGCCTATCGACCTTCTTTGCTGCTAAGGGCACACTGGTCTACTTGGTGTCCACCAAGACCCCCCAGTCCTTTTCTGCAAGCTGCTTTCCAGCTCCTTTTTTTCTGCCTCCAGCTTGTATTGGTGCATGGGGTTATTCTCCCCCAAGTGCAGTTCTTGGTATTTCCCTCTCTTGAACTCCATGATATTCAGGTTGATTTGTTTTCCAGCCTGTATGGGTGCCTCTGAACGACAGCACAACCATTTGGTGGTTAAGCTGCCACTTCTAGCTTTGTTTGACTTGCAAACTTGCTGAGGGTCTACTCTGTCCTGTCATCCAGGTCATTAATGAATGACCCTATTTTTGACACCTGGGGTATGCCACTAGTGACTGGTCTCCAGCTGGACTTTGTGTCACTGATCATGACCCTTTGAAGCCCAACAGTTCAGCCAGTTTTGAGTCCACCTCACTGTCCAGTTATCTAGTCTGTAATTCATCAATTTGTGAACAAGGATATTATGGGAGACAGTGTCTAAGGCCATGCTAAGGTCAAGATAAACAATATCACTAGTGTACCCTCATCCACTGAGTGACTACTCCTCCAATGAGTGGCTGCTCATTTCATAAGAGAAGGCTTCAGGTTGATCAGGCCTGAATTTCCCCTTTGTAAATCCATGCTGATGACTCTCAGCCACCTTCTTGTCTTTCATGTGTTTGGAAATGTTTTCTAGGATTATTTGCTATTTGTTATTGAGGAAAGACTGGCCTGGATCCTCTTCCTTGCCCTTTCTCAAAGGCAGGAGTGACCTTTCCTTTCTCCCAGTCCTCAGGAATTTCTGAACATGACTTTCCAAAGATACTTGAAAGTGGCCTCACAGTGACATTGGCCAACTCTGTCAGCGCTCACAGGTGCATCCTATCAGGTCCCATGGAGTTTTGTATGTCTAGTCTGTTTAAATGTTTCCTCACCTGGTCCTCCTCTACTACAGGCAAGTCATCCTTGTTCCAGACTTTCTCAGGTCTGGGTCTCAGGTGCCCGAGATTCTTGAAGGCAAATCTTACTAGTAAAGACCAAGACATAGAAAGCTATGAAAAACATGGACTTTTCCATGGTCACCTGGTCCCCTGCCCCACTCAGTCATAAGCCCAAATTTTCACTCCTCTTCCTCTCGCTGCTGTTACACTTGTAGACTTGTTTATGGAACACTCTTTCAGCAGCCCTGCCCCGGTTAGCTGGTGAGCCTGCAGGTTTATCTTTGCTTTTATAATCCTTCTCGCATTCTTGACTCTGCCCAAAGGGGTGACTGTGTGTGACTATCAGTTTGCCTAACCACAGCAAAGAAACTTTTCTCCTTATTTGTCATCCGAATGGTTGTATTTGATATCTTCCAGGCTGTTTTCCTGGAAGCTTCGAGACTCTTAAGAGCAAGCTGCTAAGCCATTTGTTTTACAGACAGCAGGAGCAGACAACTGCAAGTTTAAGTCACTGAAGGAATGAGACTTAGTTGTGTCTCACTGGAGTTTTAAGGTTAATTCTAATATGCGTTCCTTGCCTGCGCGTCTAGTTCCCTCAGAATGCAACTTTGGATGTCAGAAAACACTGGAAAAAACCTGATGCATTTAGCATAGAAATTAACCCCTCCTCTGCACCCCCCTACAAAGGAATTCGTGGTTCCAGCAGTTCAAACTGCACTATAAGGACATTGCAGGAATGCGAATATGTAGAGGGTATCTAGAAAGCAGATAACCTCATTTATTTTGTTTTCTATTTGTATGGTTATTAGTCAATGATTTATTTCTTTATTTTATTTTAGTGTAGTAAACTGCATGTTGTATGTAATTTTTCTATATTACCCATTTCAGGATTCAGTTTTAATGCAATTTTGTGCGAACAAACTCGACAAGAAGGACTTTTTTGGGAAATCTGATCCTTTCCTTGTATTTCATCGAAGCAATGAAGATGGCAGGTAGATGCCTTAAGTATTTCTGCTGCTAAACACTAGGCAACTCATTTATTTGCAGATGGTAATATAGTTTCAATTTTTTTATATTTGTCAGATTACGCTGTGTTGCTTTTATAATGTTTGTTGGATTTAAGTATATCATGTTGTGCAGTATTAGAATAAAGCTTGTATCAAAAAGATCAAATACAAGGTTTTAAGAGTTGAATGTGTGAATATAGAGCACTATGAAAATTAATTGTAATAAAAATAGTTTAATAGCGTTACTTTTGTTAAGAAGTAGTGTGCCTTTAAATGAAATAGAATTCTCAGACAAAATTGTAGCTGCAGAATATGGTAATGCTTAGAAATTGTTTTTCTGTAAAAACATTTTATACTGTGAATTTGGAAATATCTTTTATGTTTTTGACCAAGTTCTAGGAAATAGAATTCGAAAATACCTTAAATGGTTTTTGGTTTTGTTTGTTTGTCTGTTTGTTTGTTTGGTTGGTTTTTGTTTTTGTTTTTGGTTTTGGTTTTTTTTGGTTTTTTTGTTTTTCCTGAAAGTGGCTGTTTGCTACAATCATTCTTTAATTTGTTAAAGTAGGTTAATCTCTCCTGTTCTGCTGCTAAGACTTGACATGCTAACTTCTGGTCAACATACTGCTTATGTGGGGGTCTACTGGCAGGTTAAGTTTTCTTGGAAGCTAATAGTCCTCACATATGACATCGCATCAAAACACAGGCTAGACATGTATGATACTATTTGTTTCAGTAGCTTTGCTGGAACAGCTGTGAACATAAACCTATCTATGGGTATATGTGTGTCTATTCCCTGCTCTTTTCCTCTCAGTGGCATATTATAGGAACAGTTTCCTGAATAAACACTGAGTATCTTAAATTGCAAGCCTGGAGGAGCGTATGGCTCCTTTGTGAGTGGCATTAAGGTCATTAGTGGAATTTCTCAGGGCGTTACTAGGAGTGCTGGTATATGCATTTTTTTCTTGGCCTTGAGTGCCATGCTTCACTCATGCTTGAGTGGTGAACCACTGATTCTTTACTGGTCTTCTGAATCCAACAGGAGGTTGGGGCAGTACTTTTACACCCATGGGCAGAAGGATGCTCCCTTTTCTGTCTCTTAGCTTCAGGCATGCCTTCTGAATCATAGCCAGGATAAAAACGTATCCCTTTGGAACGTAAGGAAGATATTCCCTCAAAGGACAACTTCAGTTACATCTGTATGTAGAATTTCAGTAGCAATTTCACCAATGACCTTGCCTCTTATTTTCTTTTGAATGATTCAATCCCCAAGATGAAGATTCAAAAGAAGTTAATTTTGCATCATTTAGAGAAAGCAGAATTCATTAAAACAATTCATTGTATTTCACCTGAGAGAAGGTGATCATGGGATCTCACAGAGGCTTATATGTTTTACCTGAGGCAGCCCGGGTTAAGAAATGATGGATATAAAATGGGGAACAAGCATCAGAAAGCCATGACTCCCTTGGCTCAGTTTCTTAATCTTAAGCAAGTGTCAGATCCTTACCAGACTGCTTGCTTTCTGCATCTGTGACTGATTCCTGGCTGTGCAAGGCCTATTTAAACGAATGGGATGGAGACTGCTCTCGCCTGAAATAACTCACTGAATGGTTGTAATTCTTGTCGAAGGGTTGGTAAAAACATTTTAGGTATAGAGTTATTTAGCACCCTAGTCTGTAATCTCTCTTTAACAGGTCTGTCCTCTTCAGTCCTCCCTTCTCTCTGATTTCACTGCATTTCTTTTTTTCTTATCTTAAATTTTATATGGACATTGTATCAGTGAATACAGATTATAGCTCTTTTGATTCCATTTTTGATGACACAAAAGAAAAAGTAAATAAATACAAAATATATCTTTTTTTTATTTCAGTTTTACAATTTGCCACAAAACTGAAGTTGTAAAAAATACATTAAACCCAGTGTGGCAGGCATTCAAGATTTCTGTCAGAGCACTGTGTAATGGAGACTACGACCGGTAAGCTATAGGTTAAGCTTTCTTAGTATATACAATTTTTTCCCCTAACTCATGTATTCTTTTATGTTTAAGTTTTTCAATGCAATTCAGTTCCTGATGTTATTTAGGTGATTTAATCAATATTTTGAAAGGATAATATGTGTTCAAAACCATTCATCACATTAAAGAATTTAGAAAAATAAAGCCAATATGCCAAAGCTGTAGGAAATGTTAGTGGTATTTCTGGAAAAAAATGCTTTGCTATGGTGTGATTAAGAAACAGTTAGGAAAAAAAAAGACTAATTTGAAAAATGGCCACTGTTACTAGTGTGCACAAGTATTTTTAAATAATGTTTCAATGAAAAACAATGATGATCTCTCTTCCTGGGGTGACATTGTGATGTCAGAGGGTGCTAAATGAAAGCCCTTAAAATATATAGGTAAGTAAATGAGAAACACAGCAGGTCATCATCATCAACTTGAGATCTGAAGTTTTTGGTGATCCCATGCAAAAAGATCTATCTGTGAAAAACATGGTAATGTTTTTAACCAATATTTTACCAATAATAACAAGCAAATTAGTTAAGTTGAGGAACAATGGATATTTTTGGACTCCTTAAAAATGGACATGTTAACTTCCAACAATATCAACAAGAAAAATGTTTAACTCCCTATTGATGACTTCTTGTTATGTTGTCACCATTCATATTTTTGAAATGCATTTAGATACTGATGTTATTATTACGTACCAAGTTAAATGTTTGGTACTTTACCTATCTCTGCGACCTGAAAGCTGGAGTACTGGAATTATTTTAGTAAGACTCTGAGGAAGTATAGACTTATCAATTAGTCATAAGACTTTTAGCAGTGTAAAGTGTAATATTTAGTTTAAAATCATGAAGGAAATATATGAAGCCTAGAATAAAAATATGCATAATGCGTAATTTGAATGTAGTAGATAGATGGATAGATGTGCTAAGGTTCAAGTCAGCTTTACACAGACTGTGCGAAAAATACAAGAGATGTAAAATGTGCTTCTCTGCATATTTCAAAGACGAAAGGTCAAAAATCTGGTTTGAATGCCTTGTAACACCTAAACATCTGTTTTATTTTATGAAGTTGAGATTGGTATGATCATATCTTATTATCTTATATAACTTAAGGTATTTAATCTTATTGATTAAAAGAAAAGAGGTTTAGTATTACATTCTTCTAACTATGAACTAATGTTTCCATCAGCAGAAGCCAAATTATTTGTTGAAACATATTGCTGCATGTAGGGAAATTAAGTAAGACTTTGCTTAAATGGATAATTTTCCTATGAGTGTGTCTTTGAAACAATCTTTAATTTGGAATTTAAGTAGTTACTTTTCTACCTCAATTTTTATTTTCAGCTTCCATGTACTTGATTACCATCCATTCATGTATATTTTAGATTACTGTAGTACATGACTTTGCCATGTCAAATTCTGCTGCCTTACTTTATCAAACTAATTATTTAGTGAAATGTGTACACTCAAATGATTTTAATTGGTTGCCATGAAATCCTAGTTTTCCTTGAATTTGTAATTTACTACCTAATGCTAGGGGATAAACAGACCAACTCTTGAATCAACTGACTGAATCTCAGTACTCGATATGAAGATGCAGGAGAGTAAGAAGTGCTTATAAGCTAAGCTAAGCAGAATGCTTTCACAGTAATAAACTTAAAGCTCTGTCTTTAAGCTGCTTATTAAAAAGTCAAAAGCTAATTGCACAGTAATTATTTTTTTTCCTTAGGAAAGTGGTATTTTGTTTACCATTTTTGGGGGTAGTGGCTATTTTTAGTCTTTCTTACTGGATTTTAGCTGCTTTATTTGGTCTGTGATAATCTTCCAGTACTTGATGTCAAGTTCCCTCAAACTGAAGGAAAAGCAGTTCTACATTGCTAACACTCATCTTGTGAAGTACTCGATACAGTGGTTGTTAGCCATATTGGTTACTCTTTCAATTAGATCCAATAAAAATGCAGCAATTTCATAATAAGTACCTTCTAATCAAATAGAATTTTTAACTTGTGTTTGGTTTCATGTGCATAATGCATAAGCAAAATAGTGCTCATGAAGCTAGTCTCTGGACACTGCACTATTTATCATATTAAAGCAAAAATGTTTTCATAATAATTAAAAAAGATATTGTGGTAGAGGCATACTGAAATAAATCCATCATTCCAAAAAAGAATTAAAAAGTATGATAGTATGCCTCAAATTATTGTGTAACTACTGCTTTCTCATGTTTATTCTACTTCGAATGCTTTCAACATAATGTGCTCAATGAATGCCTTATGAATACAAGGCTCCATGGTACTTCATAATCGTGCCTACAACAATCATGTTTCAAATCAATAAATAATCATTAGCTGTCAGATTAATTCAAATTAGTATGTGCTGATAGTTCAGAAAAAGCTTCCCAAGTTTGGGGCTTTTTTATTTGAAAACTTTTCTTTCTAAAGATAAGGATTAGATTCCTAAGCTCAACATGGTAGTACATAAAAACACAAACCCCACAAGTATCTTTCAGATAATGATAGTTTCACAAATGAAATTTTGGTGCTCTGGGTTCAGTGATAGATGTGAAAGGTGGGAATAATGTCATTAGTAAGAATGTGTCACAGTAAACATTCATACTGGGTTTGGGAAGAGTAAATCTTAAGTTAGTGTATGCTTCTGAGTGAACTCTATCCACTTCTTCATGGTGAAAAGGCCAGGATTTTCTTAATTTCTCTAAAACTATATAATCATACAATATGTTTTCAGCCATCACAAGGATGGGATTTCAGAACTACAGTAGTACTTAGTATTTCTAATACTTTTCTTTTCTCTTTTCTTTTCTCTTTTCTTTTCTCTTTTCTCTTTTCTTTTCTTTTCTTTTCTTTTCTTTTCTTTTCTTTTCTTTTCTTTTCTTTTCTTTTCTTTTCTTTTCTTTTCTTTTCTTTTCTTTTCTTTTCTTT
>VXBL01002370.1:1243632-1265921 GCA_013400195.1 Aramus guarauna | reverse complement strand
TTCTTTCTTTCTTTCTTTCTTTCTTTCTTTCTTTCTTTCTTTCTTCCTTTCTTTCTTTCTTTCTTTCTTTCTTTCTTTCTTTCCCTTAATATGAGCTCTGAAATAGCACTTACACAGTTATTTTCTGCTTAAAAGTTTTAAGACAGAGATATCCTAAACCCCAACATTCTCTAACCTTGGTTTTTTGGTTTTTTCAATTAAAGATTTTTTTAAATTAAAGTAGTCCTCTAAACTGTGTCTGTTAAGATAAATTGCAATGTAAATTGCAATGTCATGCAAAATAGGTAAAACTCAAGATCTGTGATCGATCCTTTTAATATGAAATAAATTTCAGGAAAGAGGAGCTTTATTCAAGGAAGAATTGCTCTTACTGAAGTTGCATGTCTGAAGATCCTTTTCAAGACTTTATCTTGATAATCTTAAGAATTTATCTTAATTCAAGTTTTGTCTCTGAGATGATTTGGCTATTTAAACACAGATTTGTAAGACAATTCAAAACTTAAGTCCCACTAAACCTTATGTAAGTCTTTACTTAGTAGTGTGTCCTGTCTATCTTAATAGTAACAGGTTTTGAAACCTGGCAGTAAAATAATGGTTTTCTAGGGAAAAAAACCTCTGTGATATTGCCTTTCTTACTAAATTAAATATGATTTCCTTTCAAGGGTCAAATACTTGGTGGGATAAAGTAGGTTTGGAGCTGTTCTTGATTTAATTCCAGAGAACTACTTTCACTTTAATCAGCTTTCATTCTAAGGTAACTTAACCCCAAAGTGAAATTCCACAACAGGGGTAAGATATAACAAGTAATGTGGTCAGAGCCATTAAATCTGAGTAGAAAAGAGAAATATCCAAGCAAAGCAACTCCTTCTTTGCCTATTTTGGAATATCATAAAAAATGTGAAAAACACATAGGCATAGATTTGTTGGTATACATAATATCAGCTGTTGAACAACCTAATCCCCAAAGAGTCCCTTCCTAGTAAAAAAATTTATTCAACATATATTCAACTGTGTCTCATAGGAAGAATGGGGAGCAGCTTTCATGGCATCAAATTATAAAGTACTTGCTTGGATTCCTGTCCCCTCTAGTAATACCACGGACCTGATGACTTCACTTCATGTGAAACTGTTCTGAAGAATAAAAATAAACAAGTCATTGCTTAAAATGTAGGAAGTCTGGAGGTTTATTTTTCTATCCCATGTTCAGTTCATTTTAGTCTGGATAGGATTCGTTATTACTGATCATTCAATTTACTTACATATATACCCTTTCCATAGTAAAAGGAGATAAATAAAACTGTATATTGTATCCATCCTGATACATGCTTCCTGTTTCATTAATGATGTTGATGATGATATGCTGTATAATATTTGCTTTTTCAGAAATCCCCTCTTCAAGTAAAATAAGATTGAGTCTTTATGTAGGAGTTTTTTGTTTTCTACATTTTGTCTATTGCCCAGTCATCCCTGAAGCAAGAATAGTTAGAGCTATCCTCAGAGATTCACTTTGCTCATACATAGTTCATTTCCACTTTTATCTTCTCTTTGCAGCTTTTCCATGCACAGTAATTAATAGAGTGGTTTGGGTTGGAAGGGACCTTGAAGATCATCTAGTTCCAACCCCCTGCCATGAGCAGAGACACCCTCCACTAGACCAGGTTGCCCAAAGCCCCATCCAACCTGGCCTTGAACACTTCCAGGGAGGGGGCCTCCACAACTTCTCTGGGCACCCTGTTCCAGTGCCTCACCACTTTCACTGTGAAAAATTTCTTCCTTATGTCCAGTCTAAACTCCTTAATTTTAAACCCATGACCCCTTGTCCTGTCACTACAGGCCCTATTAAAAAGTCTGTCTCCATCTTCCTTATAGTCCCTCTTTATATATTGAAAGGCCACAGTAAGCTTTCCCCAGAGCCTGCTCTTCTCCAGGCAGAATGACCCCAACTCTCTCAGCCTGTCTGTGTAAGAGAGGTATAACCTCATAAGTATGGAGAAGAGAAGGTTCTGGGGAGACCTTATTGCAGCCTTCCAGTACCTGAAGAGACCTAGGGGAAGGCTGGAGAAGGACTGTTTACAAGGGTGTGGAGTGATAGGACAAGAAGTAATGGCCTTAAGCTAAAGGAGGGGAGAGTTAGATTAAATATAGGGAAGAAATTCTTCCCTGTGAGGGTGGTGAGGCACTGGAATAGGTTGCCCAGAGAAGCTGTGGCTGCCCTTGGATCCCTGGAAGTGTTCAAGGCCAGGTTGGATGGGGCTTTGGTCACCCTGGTGTAGTGGAGGGTGTCCCTGCCCATGGCAGGGGGGTTGGAACTAGGCGATCTTTGAGGTCCTTTCCAACCCAAACCATTCTATGATTCCATGATTCTCTCATAAGTAATGCATAGCAGGTGCGTGAGCTTGCTTATTGAATCACACTTTTACTTAAACTGTTTTGGTATCCTGTCTCAGTATCCTGATTCCCACAGTAGCCAGTTGCAGATTCTTAACAGGGATGCTCAAGAAACTGTATGAAATCATTATATACTTAAAATTTCTCATGAGGTGCTTCTCTGAAAATTTGCCAATTAGTTATTGTTTTATACTGTGAAAAAATATTTTAGATCCATGTATTATTTTTTGTGTATAATAATCTACTAGTTTGTCTTTCAATTCTGATTTAAATGAAATAAATTCTAATCAGTTCTCCTATTGAAAAAGTGTTTGCACTGAGTACTTGTGTGTTGGCAGACTTTAACATTTTATTACCCAGCTTGCCCACCAGCTTCTGATTCACTAAGAGGAGGGTGAGTAGTTCCACAGTGTGCAGGGCAATCTCTCTGTTTGGGAAAAACTGGTACCCAGAGTCTGCCTCTGTCGTGTTCCTCCCATACCCAACAATCTGCTTGTCCCATTTCATTCTAGGAAGTCATGGTTATGTTATTCTAGAGTCATGGTTATGTTGTATAATCTGACAATTATGTAGTGTAGTCTGATGAAAGATCTAAGCAACTATCCTGTTGGCTTTGTAGGAATTAAAAAAAATTCTGCTGCACTTTTCTGTCCTCTGGTCATACAGCCAAGCAGCCTTCTCCTCTGTTGAGAGGTAGGAGGGAGTTTAAGAGGGGAAAAGTGCTTTAAAGAGCTACAGATTTCTTTCATCTGCAGCCACAGACAGGACCTTCACAAAATCTTGGGTAGATCTCACACAGTTTTGATTTGTCACCACTGCACAATGTTTAGAAGAGGTTAATACAGTCAATACTGGTTCTATTGTATTCTGGAGTACTTACTTTCATTTAAGAACCAAAATGTATGGACTAGAATTCCTTACTGCTTTAAACGTGCTTTGCTTTGTATTGTGAGCATTGCTTTTAATCTGTACTTTGCTGTTTAATAATTTTGTTTTTGTAAGGGCCCTCTCAATCTCTGCACACTTCTTCTCAAATATAGATATATTACTTTATTTTCCTGTAAGATGTTACTACCCTGTTTCCACATAGCATGTACCAAAGAAACCTTTGCAAGAAGTTCCAGTTTGTTAATGTTCTTATAAACTTTGATAATACTTTAAGGTTTAAAAAATCATTTATAAAAACCCCAAATCAAAAACAACCCCAGAAAATTCAGAGCATCAGCAAGTAAAAATGTATTGGTTAAACTTCCAATGCATTTGTTTCCTTCGCTTCTGCTGTATTTTACTATTAATTTATGAAGATATATGGGATAACCTGAGTGACTTGCTATTTTCTGCTCTGTGAGAAATGACTGGAAAATTCTGCCTTCTGGACTTGGCATAACTGATGCACCCATATGCTATTAAAATACAAGTATTAAAAGCAACCCTGGTACATTTGAATAAATGCGTCTTTTATCTTTTTAGGACAATTAAAGTAGAAGTGTATGATTGGGATAGAGATGGAAGGTAAGACATTAATTCTAGTGTTAAACTTCAAGGTTATCCATGCATATTTATACACGTTTTAAAATATATAAATACATAGTGGGCAGAACAGGGCTAGGGAATTGTCTTTATCAATATTTAGAGGTACCAGTACTTAGAAAAAAGTTTTGCTATGCTACAGTTCTGTTTTGTTTTGCAGTTGTGGTAAATGCTGATGTGTTAGCCCATTTCAAACATGATGTGGGTATATACATACATGGAACAAGCAAGATGGAATGCTTTGTCATCTGTAAGATCAGTTTTGTGAATCTCATGTTATCAGTTAATGTACACGTATGAAAAGAGGGATAATCCATTTTATAATCTACTTTCTTTTGCTTAAAACACTGCTTCAAAAACTGTTGCTTTTCAAGTACGATAAAATGCCTGAGCCTGCAATTGCTACTTTGTGGCTGCCTAGGTATTGCAATGGAGAAACTACCTATTCATTAGCATAATTCCACATTAGGTTTAAGTGTTCATTTCCATGCCTGTCTTCAAAACATTGTAAACTGTAGAGTTGGAAGACCTGGGTTTTAAATAACTCCATTACTAGAAAGAGGATGGTGGAAAATACATAGAATTTCTGTTGCTAAATTCAAGAGAGACAATCTGTTATGATTCAAGCTTGCAGGCTGTACTGAAGTATGTTTTTTTTCTGAAGAAAATAGTCTTTCAAATTGCCTTTATTTTGACAAATAAGATAGAATTATTTTTTATCAGACTGGATGGGTACCTCCTGTTCTTTTAAAAATGTCTGAGCTTGTATCTTAATACTTTGGTTAGAAACTGTACTCATAAATCATAGTACTAGAACTTGTATGTAATACAAGAATACGTCAATTTCTATTTATCTTTAGGTTGGTCTTAGTTACTTCCTATTAATCTTAATTTCTATTTTTAAATATATGGATATGCACTTACATTTGGATTTTTAAGAGTATATTATTTATTATACAGTAATGTCTTTAATATTGCTAATGCAATTTACTTTTAGTATTATAGCTAATGATATTGTGCTTCTGTGGCCCTATAGATCTTGTAATCATAATTGGCAATTTTATCCTGTGCTGCCATTCATTTCTTTGCTGACAAGGTCCAAAACCAGTTACAGCTTTCTCAGCTTATACTTTTGACGTTTTATTTCCATCGTGAAGCCTGTTGATTTATAAGCATTCTTATCACCTGTTTACCCTCTATAAATACCTGCTGGTGCAAATTCATCCTTCTTGATTAGATGTTCCCTGGAGTGACAAAATAACATGTTCTAGCAATTAGAAATACAAGGATTTAAATGAACAAAGTCATATTAGCAAAAAATCACTGCATCGCTGTAGCGATGAATTTCTATTAACATCCTCTGTTCCTCATTTAGATTTGCCAAATCCTTAAAAATGTGAAATATTTACACTTTTGTGTATAAAATACAATATTTTTTAAATAATCTAACAATGAAAAATTAAATTATACTGCCAAGTTAATAAAAAAAATCGGGATTATTTTTTATTTAGGTATCAAACCCTATGTGCTGTCCCATTTCTTCCAAAATTTGACACTAAGGTATGATTAAAAAGAAAAGGAAGAAATCTGACAAATAATATTGTATAGCTGCAATTCTGAGTGAAATCTTCAACATACTGTGGAATTCAGGCAATCATTAGCCTCTACACTCTCCCAAGCAGTTTGAAATATCTACTTTTACTCACATCCCACTCTGAATACATGTAAAATTAATATCTAAAAAAAAGTGAAGGATACTATTTGCATATATTGTGTTTTTTTTTTTCTAATTGTATGAATTTTTTTGCCTTTTTCTTTGTACTTTTTTTTTTTTTTTTTAATTTAGAAGCAGGCGGGACATTGACATCTTACCTGTTACATTCCTCAGAAAGATGAGACAGCGCTCATCTCATGTAACTGCAGACAATGTGAAAAGCTGACAACTAGATGGAACTAATCATTTAGGTTACTTCAGTAGCTTCCAGGGCAAAATGGTCTGATTGAATCCATCCTAATTGGAATAAATTGCCATTTGGTGGTGCCTATGACTGACTAGTGATTGTAGCAAGAACCTAAGTACCTCATTTAACTTTGACATTGCCAAATGTATCTGAAGTGAATCCCATTCAAGAATTAGTCCATCAATTTTTTGTACAATGCTGCTGATACTCAGTGTATATTAATTTCCATTTTTAATGGACTCTCTGTTTATAAGCAGATCACTAGCTGATCACCTCACTAGGCTGAATCCGTTTGCTCCAGAGATGTGCAGTCTAGGCAGGAGCAACCTTTGAAGGATCATCAGAGAGCTTGCTAGATAGCAAAGCGAGTTACACTGAATATTGCAGGTTATTCTACAATCAGTAAGGCAACATTACAGTGCATATACTTGATTTCTTGAATCTTGAGTTTTGACTTAGAGGGGTTTTTTTTCTTTTTCCCTGTTCTGTGTTATCTGTTCTTTGGGAAAACAGCACCAGGGTGCTTTGGGTTGAGCTTTCTGCTGTCACATTCATGAATTACATTATTAAAAGTAATTGTATATTCTTAGCTCTCATTTATTTTCAAACATCACTTAAAAATTCTTGACTGAAAGGTAATACAGGACCTTTATAACATTAACACTGTTAATTATTAAACATTTCTTTGTGTCAAACCAGTTTTTGCACAAAAATTGTTAAAATATGAACCAATTGTGCTAATGTATACCTTTTATTGCTTCTAAGAGCTGTGACAAACAGCAAAATATTTGATGCTGTAAGAAGTCACAAAAGTTGGTTTTGTTACTTTGGACAAGCCCGCTTGTATGAAACAGAGTGACAATTTTTTGTTGAGTGTCCTTACCAATGAAGTACTTACAGGCAGTTCTGACAGAAGGGAAAAATATCAGCACATCAGCAATACTCTGATGTTTTTATTTCTCTCGGAAGGCTTTTTCACAAATTTCAGAGAAATTGGTACTTAGCATACATGGTGCAAAAGCCATTTCACAGTCTTGATGTTTATGATCTGTTGCACAGCATAATTATTTTTCTCCTTGAATTTTAAAACTGTAAATATTACCGTCCTAACATGGGACCACCAAAACATTCATCTGAGAATCTAACCACTGCAGGAGAGATTGGAAATCTCAGATTCTAGGCACTTTCATCCTATCTCTTGTCCTCTGTCTTCATCTTCCTTCTCCAGCTAGATAGTTGGTTTTTAAATTATTGCGCTTTTCCCCTTACTCACTGACATATTTCGGGTGATGATTTTCCTTTCCTCCATTGTTTTTTTCCTTTAGATCATTAAAAAAAAATCAAAGTTAATACAATTCTGAAAGTGATTTTCAGCCCTTCAAAGCATAGTACCAAAAGTGGCAGATTTAGAGAGATGTGGTCAAGTCATTCTGATTCAGTGTCCTGATACGTATGCCACTCATGAACAAAAGTCTTTAAGTCTAGGAATATTTGGTATTAGGAAGGCAAAGAGAATAACTTCTTTGGATTCTCAATCCAGAGGCTAATAAGGAGATCCATTGGGTGAAGCGTGATCATGAATGTTGGGAAGGATTGGTGCCTTGTGTATCTTAGCGAGTTATACTGCTGGCAAAGGCAAATGTCCGAGAGGCACTCATCGTTCAGAGCCAACCTAGTGGGTGGGCATACATCCATCTGTATACTGAGTGTTAAGATCCAGGTCGATGATCTTCTAAGTGCAGAGGACTCTGAGACTGGATATATATGCCTGTACCTGTTTAATGTGATCAGCCAGAGGAATTATATCTTTCTAGCTCAGTTCTTGTCAGTCTGCGTATATTGCCACAAGGAAAGGAGCCTTTCCAGTGTCTCTTAGAATTAAAACTTTTAAGCAGTACAGATTTTTCCCCCCCAGAGACAGCCTTGTCTGGAATTGCTTACTTCCTTCTCCTTCTGCTTCTTCTGTTTGCTACTGTATGTTTGTAGGTAGTCATTGAGCTAGTGTTTGAATTTCTGCCTTTGAAGTATAGAAGCTGACTTGAAAATGTAAGGTAGGGGCTGTTTTGAAAGGGAAGGCTTCCTCTTTAACCATAGTGCGTTTTTCTCCAGTACCATAGTTGCCCAAGGTTAAATGCACCTTATGTGCTACAGCCCATATAGAACTCAAGTTCCATAGCCTGTATGGATGGCTTCCTGTATTCCCCTGGTTCAATAACCATTGCAATCTGGAGAGCATTTAAGAAGAGTCTTTGTCTGTCTCTGAAAGAATTTCCTGATCTCCAAACTGGAAGGGGAGTGTTTCATAAGAGGTGGTCCCTTCTGAATCTGAGTAATCGGGAGTATCTTCACCATCTAGTATTTCTCAAGCTTTCTTATAGGATGCTTTGCTTATTTCACGTGCATTAACATAACTGGACTTTTTAATTGTTTGTTTTACATATTTTGTGCATTCATGCTGGTTTCAGAAAGTGAGATTTATATTTGGGGTGTGTTTTTTTCATTTCATTAGGAATAAAATCAAGAAAAAAATTTCATACTGCTATGGATTATTTCCATTTTTCCTCTTCTTGCAACATTCAGATTTATTTAAATTTGCTTGTAATATTTATAACTTAATTAGAAGTATGCTGTATTTCTTAAAAACAAATTTTACAAGCAACAACATCGTAAAACTTTGACTTTCTATTCTAGTTTACCATTGGAGGGAAGGTAAAAAAAGTTAGTTTCATAGCTCACCAGATGTGGAGGCAGAGTGTAGAGGAGATAAACACCTTGTTAAGGAACAACTGTGAAAACAGAGGGAGATGGGGACAGGGGCACCAGGAGTTGAAGCAGCAGTGAGGAAAGTTCAGCTGGGAGGAGTGGAGAATGGGAACAGGTTTTGTGCCTGCTGGGGGTTGTGTAGCAGCGGTTAGGCACTCACCCCTGCGGTCGCTTCCATCCCAGGTACCTGTCTGAGATACGAACCTGCAGTTCAGTCACTTCTGGCAGCCTTCTGGTTTCTGTGCTCCAGCTCCCTGACCCCAGCCGCCTTTCTCAGCGATGCTTCATCCACTGTACTCCCTCTGCCCACCCTGCTCACCGAGGCTTCTTGGCAGCATGCCGTCCCCTGGTTAAGAGTTGACAAAGCAGTTTTGAAAACGTGGGTGACGGCACAGGAGTGTCAAATGTATTCTTGGAGCAGGAGTAGAATTTAGAAAGGAGGAGCTTGATAACCACTGCTTTAGTGTTAGGTTAAGATCTACTTTTCAGTGGTTTCTAATGCCGTTACCTGAGTAGCCTCAGTGGATTGCTTTTCTCCTCCCAGATGGGAAGACATAGCAGCTGAAATAAGCTTTGGGTCTTCCCCTTAACAGTGCCATTCAACGTCACATTACACAGATTGGTAGGGCTCGTCTTTTCTCCTTTAAGTTACTCCTTTCACACTCTTAATACGTCCCTTTCTCTCACATAGTCTCGCACGCAGCTCAGAATCTGTTTGGCCGATGGTCATCCAGTGAGAAAATGGTGATAGTTTTTGATAGCCCACTCTGGTTTTTCAGATTCTGTAAACTTGTATTGGGGCCAGACCTCTAATTTGCAACCTAGTCCTCATTGTGCAACTAAGTTAAGCAGAAGCCATCAGAAAGATTCAAGCTAATATTTTTCATCTCTAAATTTTTATTACTAATAGAGTGAACACACACCAGAGGGAGAAATAAAGATTTTTAAGCAAATTGCATCTTTTGCCATTGCTTCTTTCTTGGGTGTCAGTTTATGTTGGCTGTGCTTCTCTTTTTCATAAATAGATGTAATACATGTTTAAATTACTAAATGCTGTGCATTTGATTTGAAAACTTGTTTTTTATACAGCCATGATTTCATTGGAGAATTCACAACAAGTTACAGAGAGTTGTCGAGAGGGCAGTCTCAGTTCAACGTGTATGAGGTAAGTATTGTGAGTATTTACTCACTTTCAGGAAATAGTTTTGAACACTTCCATTGTTTTCATGGCAAACTGGTAAAATCTGTGCAGTGCTTGTCAAAATCAAACTTTGGAACTATTTTACACTTCTCCTTTTATAAAGAAGAACAGTGAAGCTAAATGTTACCTCATAAAAAGATTTAAAGACAAGTAGGTCTGTGTGCATGTGTACGTACACTGCGCTGTGGTAGGGCAAGGTGAGTATTTCAAGCAGCTGGGTTGGTATGACATAACTTGGTGCAAAGACTGGGTTACGCCCATTTGCATATGAACAATTTGTGATTTATTTCTCCTTTTGCCAATGATGATGTGTTGTATGCTATTTTCTCCTATCCAGAGAGTATCTGGTGATTCCTACATCAGAAGCAGTCACATGCCTTTGATCTTAAGTGCAGACTTTAGAATCTTTAGAGTTTTGATGCAGGGCTTACAAGTCACAAAGTATTTAGTTTACTTATTGCTAGGGTTTTCCATGGGGTCAGTTACCATCTTTGCTTAAAAATTTGCATCTCATTTCTGGTTTAGGATTCATGCATCTGCCAGCTACTGGGATTGACAGACAGTTGTCCATTTAATTACAGAGTTTTATATTGTTAGATGATTTCTAACTGTGATAAGACCTTACTGTGTTTTATAGGTGAACGCGGACTGCATCCACATTCCTTCTTAGTCTTCCGTCTCTTGTCATTTCTCCTCAGGGCCGTGTGGCCAAAATTGTGCAGGCTTGTTTTTTTCAAATCTAATAAATCCATATTTTAAGACTTCTTTCTTAATGTAGTCTGAGATTATTAGGATTTGCAAAAAAATGAACTTTTTTTCCCCCCAAGATCAAACTTTACTGAATATTCAAAATATGCTGTAATTTATTCTCAGAAGCAATCAATGAGTTTGTGCAAACAAAAATTGAGATGCAAAAACTTGAAGTGTCATAAAGGAACTAATTTTTGGCATTTTTTTCTTTTTTGAAAAGGTCCCTTTAAAAATTATCCCAGATTTGAGCACAAAGAATTGACTGGGAAAAAAAAAGTTGAAGCATTAAGACTCCTGTATTAAAGTTTCATTTTTAAATTAATATCCCAGAAGAATCTCAGTCTGGAATGAGAAACTTATCATGGGATTTCAAAATGTGTTAAATAAAGAGAGGCAATAGGAGGAAAAGATTTAAAATTTATTTTGTCACTGAGAAAAAAGTATCATCTTACAGACTCTTCCTAAGGAAATATGTTGCATTCTGCAGTGTTAAACTCCAGCTGATGTCTTTACAGATCCAAGAGATTTCATTTTCAATTTTGAGTCCCCATTATTTTTATGCATAACTTAGATCACTTCAGGTTTATCTTCAGTAGGTAACAGTGTGTAGTACTGTAACTTCAAATGCTGTGGATGTACTCCTCAGCTAGAAGCAGCACAGGTGAGTTAGAGTCACGCTGCATCTGATCTAGTAAGTTCTGCCTAGATTGTCTTAGTCTAATGCTCAGTTCTGGTGCCGATACACCATGGTTATCCTCCTTTTAGGCCCAGAGGTAGTAACTGCACTATGCTGCATACACATACTGGCTTGTCTAGGTCTGTGTCAAGTGTCTGCACTGTATTGCGTTGTGAACTTGGAGTTGTCTTCCAGAATGCCTGTAAAAAGTATTTGTTTCTTTCCCATGGTAAAATGGGCTCGAGTAGCAATTTTCACATGGAAATAATGCATGTATTCCAGGCACCTGTATATTCCCCTGCGTCAAAATACATGCTATTGCATTTTCACATACATACGCATATGTCCAGCCATTTGTGTTAAAGCCTTTTAGCACCCTCCATCTCCCACATGCTCATAGACCAAGTGTGTGGGCTTGTGCCAGATGCTTTCAGTTTCTCTAAGGTGAAGTGCTGAAGGTTTTGCTCTATAGGTATTTCACAGCCTCACTTACTGAGATTTGCAAAGAGCCACCTTTGTTTTAGTTTTAACTTCACTATTTTGTTGTCTTTCTCAGTCAATTCTGTTCTCCTTTTTGCTGTCTTTCATTTCTGGATATGAGCATTCATACAACACAGGAAAACTACTGCTTAGGCAAGGTACACTCTGTGCTGTATTTATTGTCCTAAGGTGTTTATATACCGGGAAGAGAGGAACCTTAGAACTGAGTTCAAGTAGCAATAGGATATTCAGTGCTTCAGATCATGGAGTCATGAACCCAAAGAACTGTGTGTTATAGGTAGACTTTTTTGGTGTGCGGTTTTTTACGATTTTCAGATGGTGTATCTGTCTGATAACTCTTTGACAGATCATTTATAAGAATAAACTGATTATAAAATAAGAGATCTTTTGTCCCTTTCAGACTTCACAAATAGTATTAAACGCAGAAGTGGTCCAGTTTTGAGTTGTGTTTTCCTTTCTTTCACATTGAAGAGGCCATTGCCTCCTCTCTAATGAACTTGCAAGGTATTTGTATCAGTTCAGTGATGAACATAACCCAGGAAAATACAACATCTGCTAAAGTGCCTAAGGGAAAGATAGGAAAGGTGGCACTGCATCCTACTAGAAGTTGCCTTCGTTTTGCCTTGGTTCTTGGAGCCTCGCTCTTTTGGGTTAGACCTTGACTCTTAGCCACTTGCAATAGATTGCTGTCAACACACCACAGGACAAATGTCCATTCCTAGGTCTCATTTTTCGGATTATTCTAGTTAAAAGCAGCCCTTTCTTGGAAAATGTCATCATATACAGAGCCCTCCCACTCTCTAGAAGTGATAAAATGGGTCTTCTTACTGCATCAGCAGTTTCAATCCTTATCTTACATAGTGCAGACCAAGTATGAGAACTGGAGATAAAGTAGGGCACTTAAGTTTCCCTCCCCCCCCACCCCCACACACACACATTTTGGAAGTCCCTAAAAGTATTTTTTCTTTCTCATATTTTGGAGCTCCTTCCCAGCTTCTGCCTGGGACGTTGTGTGTGTTATTTTTCTGGATATTTCTTTAGTGACTCTATCCTTGACCTCCAGTGTTACCAGAAGCCAAGATTTTGATCTTATCCCCTCCCTTGCCACCTTCCCCAGGGGAAAGTAATATCTAAGGCTCCCCAACATCAACAATGGCTTTTTCCACCAAATCTCCCTTTAATGTCATCTTGTTAGTATGAGCATCTCCTCTTTCAAATTAACAACTAATTTGCTTTCAAATTATTACCGCAGGCACTTCTGCTATATGATGCCACCTGGTGACTTGTGGATTCATATGGGCTGTAGTTGCTTTTGGGATGGTTTTACAATTAGCTGTCTTGAGGCTGCGGTTCTATTCCCTCTTCATCCATTCTGGTAGGAGAGCCTATTCCTGAATTTAGCCTCTCATATGTGTCCAGATTGGTGGAACTCCTGGCCAGCTTGTCTGCAGGATCTTCATTGATGCAATCTGAATCCCATGACTGGAACTTCTTTCAGTTCTGCTTCTCCCAAGGGCGATTGAGATGTAAGAGAAACCCGGCTAATTAGTCATCATTATCCTAGTAGACAGTTTAATTTCAAGACCTCTTACATCCCTCAGAATAAATACTTAAGACCTTCTCCTGGGTTTTAGGTATGCTTTTTGAAGGATTTAGGTCAACTTCTGTATTTGCACCATGAGTTCCAGTATCATGCAGTTCCTATGCATGGTGTCTCTCAGAACTGAAACGTGTTTTTTCTTCCTCATGGAAGGATATTCTTCCTAATAACGAGAAGACAAGTATATGTGGCTATCGCCTGAGTTTTTTTCTGTATGATGTGCAGATCTTTGTGATTCCTTACGCTATTCTTTAATTGGTCTCAGACTACTGCATTAAACATCAGTATTTTGAAAAATGTCACATTGCTAATATAGGTGATCACAAACATGATGGTTCAGGCAAGCACTAATGCAAGGTAGGAAAGAAGGGTGCTGCAATTATGTGCTGCACTTGTATTTTGAAGATAAGCAAATGTGCTGCTGTGCAAAGCAGACCAAAGATAACTGAAAGCCATGAGTTGTTGGATTATTTTTTTTCTTATTTAGATCCAAGATCAACCCCAGAGTTACTGTAATTTACAGCAGTTTCCTATGGATAGTGTCATAGCACAGATTACTGTGTTCAGTGAAAATGTCCTCTCTTGTTGTATCACTGACGTGACTCCTACCCTACCAGGAATATTCTGTCATAACATTTTAAGTCATTTTGCAGTTTCTTAAATATAGTATCAATATCTTACTCCCAGCAATAGCATACATTTCCTGAGCATCCCGTGTTTGCCTCTTCAAATTGGTACTGCGTCTATTTGATCAGTCTGTGCAATATCAGAATAAAAGAGAATGAACAAATTCTTTTTTGATTGTTTTGCATTTACAAATTGACCCAAGGCAGGAAGGGAAATTTGTGTTTGAGTGAGTGTCCCATATTTTCAGATTAGAAGCATTGCTATAACAAGCTGTTTTCAAATGATCTTTTTTTTTTAATAGATAAGAGTTCCTGTAGCTTCCTAGGTTACTGCAGGGGTGTAAGACTTTCAGAGGCTAAAAAATGTTGGTTTATTTATAAAGTTATCTGAAATTTGAGGGGGGAAAAGCACATATTATGATAATTATAGTGCCTGGAATTATAAGAGCCAAGCTGTGATTCAATTGGTCTTTGATCCCAAGTAGATGTTTTGTTTCCCATGATATTTCACTCCAAACTCTAGTGCATTTCCTAGCAATTCCTAAGAAGCCAATTGTCAAGTTACCTGAAGCAGAAGATTCAGATGAATCTCCTTTTCGGTATTTAATCACTGCTGGCAAGAAATGTGCTGCTAACTTATGCCTGATCACTGGATTCTGGAGATTTGTGAAAGAAGGGCCACAGGGCAAGCAGTCTGTTACCTTCGTCTTCCTCTTCTGGGCAATTAGCAGGACTCACTTTCTGGCTAAGATTCTGGTTTAACAAGAATTATTGCATTGTGTATAAACCACCATTACGGGACTTTAATCCATTGCTCACCGTTCAAGACACTGTTAATAGGAGGGACAGGGGTTATTTGGGGTTTTTTAAGTATGTGTAAGGCAGTAAAAGCTTTGAAGAACACTTACTGAATAACTGTGTGGCATACTGGAGAGAAAGAGAGAGTCACTCTCATTTAGCCTGTTTGGGAAGACTTCAAATAATAGTTACCTCTTTCTGCCTTACATTTCACAGCTGTTCCATGTTGTACAAGGAATATGGTCTTTAAATGGAATTTCATTTTGATTGGGGGGAGCGAATTTTTGGAAGACATGTATTACTGTTTTTCCCATTTTCAGGCAAAATTGTTTAAATATTTTATAGCTGTTAAGTGACTAAGATTTCAGTTGGGAATGTTTTTATTCCTTGTCATTCACAGAACATCTGTAAGTAGTTTACAGTAAAACTTGGCCGTAAGCCACAAGGATTTGAGTTTCCTAGTTATACAGGAGATAGTTGATCAACCTAATGAACAAAATAATGTTTTGCTTCCAAAATTTTGAAAAAAACAGGAGTACATTTTAATGTGCACATAGTGAAACTGTCTGAGACTTGCCTTTGAATAGGCAGGTATTCATAAGGGAAACAATTTTTATTGGTGGCTACAGTGGGAAATTCTATAGGTGCGGGCTCAAGACACTCAAGACAACTGTTTAATGCTTCATAGTCCAGTTCTGTGAAGATTCTTGTGTATGGGGAGTGCACTGAGCCCCCAAAACTCCTGTCCGCCAGTCAGCTGGTGGTCTGTGTCATTTTTGTGAAATTACTAACCAGTTTCTATTCTGGGACAGTGTGATCTGTCCCCCCAGTTGCTCTTCCTGTCAGGCAGATCCTGTCATTGCACCAAATACAGAATCTAGGAGTAGAAAAACTCTTATGTTTCTCAGGTAATACTGTGGAGGAGATGGAAACAGATTAACTGGAATGTGAAGAGGTGCACTGTGAGATGAGGAAGTGGTGACATGGTAAACTGGAGCATTGAAATCAGGAATGCAGAAAAATGCAGAATCTTGTGAAAATTGAAAGAAGTGTTTCGCTAAGCACTCAGATTTAATGAACACTCTTACCTCTGTTGCCCCAGTCCCCTATTCGTCAAATGTGAATAACAGCACTGGCTTACCTAGCAGGTACCCCAGAGATAAATTCACCGGTTTTCAACTATGCATATATCCCAGCATTGAGGTGCATAAGTAAACAGTATGCTGAATAAATTTAGAATCTGCTGAAAGTACACTACTTTCTGCATTGAAAGTATCTTAACACTTATCTTTATGTCAAATCATAAGTCATACTGCTTTAATATTTGTATCTGTTTTTCTAGGTAATAAATCCAAAGAAAAAAGGAAAAAAGAAAAAGTATGTTAACTCTGGAACAGTAAGTAAATATATTTTATGTTGCTGGTTGCTTTTCTTTTCTCTTAAAACAGAGTATAATGGACTTGTAACTTAACAGGATTAGAATAGAACCTTCTGTGAAGGCCACAACAATAAACTATTCACTGCTATATAGCATTTGTTTTCGGTTTTTTTTAATTTGAAGAGTCTGATAAAAGCTGTGTCCAAGTGTGCTGTTAAGTTGCCAAGGACTTCCAAAATTAGTTTTACCAAAATTTCAGTCAAATTCTTGAAATTATTGGACTGAACACTATTAATTTTTGTCTGAAACATATAAACACTTTTAAAAGAAAATTTTCTTTTTTAATTTAACTGCTGAGCTAGCATCAGTAAAAGCTAGTATGCTTATCATGGGTAAACCAAAAAGAGTCAACATTTTTTATTACCAACAGGTTTTTGTAAATTTATGTTAAAAGATCTGTTAGTATAGTTTGGGATGAGAGTTTAATGTCCTCTGTTCATATTCCATATTCTGTTTTATGAACCATTTGCTAGCAATGCAAATAATTCCCTTCAGCACTTTCTCAGCTTCTGTGTTCTGGCATCCATGATGTTCAAAACATAGATTACAAAAAATTGAAGATAAATGTGGAAGAATTGTATATTGGAAAACCTAATCAGATATGATATGGTTTTTGAAAATACAACCAGCATGTGGGGTGTTTTCCAGATGAACAGTTCCACTGAAGTTAGTAGGGCTACTTCCACTCTAAACTGTCACCTTGAAGGAATGTTTTATCATTCTCACATTTTTTTATAAGCCTGTTCATCAGTAGGAAAGTAAACACTTATTTTGTACCTCTGCTTTGAATTGTAAATAATAGGCAGAGGCAGCTTGTCCATGAAAATTTGCCATAAAGATCTGATTCATTAGATAATTTATTTTTTGCTAACATATTCCTTTTACTACAATTTAGCATGTTAAAATAAAGTTCTATTATGGTAAATTAGTGAGTGAGAAACTTAAGAAAAGTGATTATTTTAAATCAATACTAAAAGTAAGAGCACTCAAAATTGTAGGTATAAATCTGGCTTAGGGTACAGAATAGCAAAAAATGCATTTACATGTTCCATTTTCCTGTTGATTTTGGTTTTAAATATCTTAACACCTTCACATGTATCTGTCTGCATTTGAAAGAACGTATTTTACTCATGTTTGGACAGGCAAAATCAACTGTGTCCTGTTATCCTTTGTCTCAAATTACATGGAAATTTCCAATAAATGGTTAGCAATTTTCTTTCCTCTTCTCTACCAGTGTTCTCTATTGTTGGTTTTGTAATTTCTTTTCCTTATCAAGTCCTCTTTGCCCCCATTTGCCCTTACTTCTATTAGTCCTTCGGGCTTCCTTTATGCTTCTCCAAATTGTCACTTTCCTGTGTGTTTGCATGCAGTTTTGTTTTTCTTCTCCCTGTCATTTACCCAAGATATTCTTTATCCCACAGATGTCTAAATTTCCAAACCAGGCACCAAGACCATCATTCTTACTAATAGGAAGTTGGCTTATGGAAAACTTTAAGTGAAGTGGATATAGATTATTGACTGCTATCTCACTGCTGCTTTTAAGGACTATGTACATACAGCACCCATCTCAATTCATTAATAATTAAGGGGTCATTTTAAATTCAGACAGACAAACTACATGCTAAGCAGAAATGTTTCAGAATATGTGATTAGTTTTAAAGAAAGCAAAGTAGTAAAATTTAAAATTCAGTGTATAAAACTTGGAATGTTGGTAGTTATTGTCTGTATGGAAGTAAATACTTTGGCCACTTTGGAAGGGTGTTGTATGTTTCCATTTTTTATCTTTTTTAATTAGATTCACTGAAAACATTTGCTTAAACTAATAAGGAGCAAGATGACCAGCTGCAGTAACAGATGAACCATTAAAATTACTATGTCCAGTGGGAAAATGCATAGAAATTTCAATCTTATATGCATGACTTCGCTACTCATAGTTTGGTAGAACTTTGTTATGATCTTCTGTTCTCAACTAGAAGGGTAATTTGATGATTTTAAATTTTGCAAGTCAGTAAGAATCACGGAGAACCTGTGACAAAGTAGGATAGAAGACAGAATTACTACCTGTAATCTCATTCTGAGTCCAAGTTTACAACATAGGAATATTTTCAATTTTTATATTTTGCTGCAGTTGGAGGCAAATCAAATTTTGTGACAAACTTTCATCTCCTTTCTATTCCTTGTATCATTATCAGTGAATTTGCTTTGAGTAATTAACCAGTTTTCACTGGCTACCTGATGCACTTCTATTGCGTGAGAGTTTTGTGTCACTTTGTAAATAGAACAAAAATAATTTGGATTGAATCCTTTGCTTCATAAATGCTGTGCAGTGTATGAAGATCTTGAACGCTGGATCTTTTCCACTTGTTTATACTTCTGTGACTCAAGTGCTGGAAATGCCAGTAACACCTATAAACCACTGTCTGTGTCTTGGACCTATATAATTTCTGAATGATAAAAGCTGGGACAAGAGAAATTTTGTATCTTTGCATTTTTTATATATTCCACTGTAAATTTTTTACATATTTAATATATATGTATAATTTACTAGATTTTTTTATTCTTGACTTGCATCAATCCTCAGTATCACTTCTCATGTGAGATGATAAATGACATAAATAATTGTAATTGTGTTCTTTAAACAGAGTTGAAGTACTCATAGAATAGATGCATTATCATCTAGCCTCTCATATTTGTGTGCAGTGATCAGAAGACATGCATGTGGTAACATGCCCTGGAATACAATTTTCTATCCCTTGCCTTTTAAAAAAAAAAAAGTAACTGTAGTAGACTTCCAAATTTGTCTCTTCCCTTTCAAGAACTGCCTATTGTATTGAAATGGTTGCATTTTGTTTTGATCTTTTTTTTTCCCTAGTACTGTAGGAAAATACGTCTTCTAAAATATTGTGCTTATGTTTCTACTTGTTCAGCTGGGAAATGACAATTCATGTCTGACTTTTTTTTTTTTATTATTTGCTTTCAGGTAACGTTGCTTTCCTTCCTAATTGAAACAGAAGTTTCATTCCTTGACTATATTAAAGGCGGGTATGTGATTGGCAACAAATCTTTTTTGTTTTCACAATCCTGTTGTAATTCACTAATAATTTATATATGTACTTTGCGTATGATGACTCTAAATAGAATCTGTAAAGAGCTGGATTGTTTCCTCATTTTAGAAGCTGTACTTTCCTACGTAAAACCTGCAGATAGTTATTGATGTAAGTTAAGTTATGGAACTTTGCTTATAATGTTGGAATCGGTGTTGGTACAAAAGAACAGTGAGATTGAGTAATGACCTCTGATCAGCCAGTGAAAATTGGATTAACTGAAAGGGAATTATCTATATACTATTAAATTAGTAAAATGCTGGTTTACTTCTTCTGATTACACTGACCTTTGGTATATTTAATATTGGTATTTATTTAGAGCCTTTCCCCTTCAAAGGCATTTTTTCAATACTAATTATGTAAAATTTCTAACACATTCAATTTCTCATTTATCCTCATTTTCCCAAAAGGGAAGTAGAGACAGAAGCATCAAATGGCTTACCCTAGAACGTACCTGGAAATGGGATTGAATCTCAGAAATTCCTGCCTCTTAATCTTCCTGCCAGAACACAATTCTTCTGTGAGATAAATGCAAATAATTTGTTATACATTCCTAGGCACTTAATGTGGATTTTTGAGGCATACAGTCTGAATATACATTCCACATTTATTTTATAGCATTGATTACCTGTGAAGAAGCAAGTTACCTTTTCTTGTGCCAGTCTTCAACCAGGCTTCGGCTGAAATAAAAAAGAAGTCTGTGTTGTGTTTTGGCAGTAGCAATATCAGGCTTTATTCCCAACAGTGGAAATCCTACAGATGAGAATGTGCTTAAGGTTTATTCCCAACACATTCATCACTGAAGTTCACCAAGTTAAAGTGATGCCCCCAACCATAATTGTTAGCTACAGAGAAACTGTCAGTAAGCTATCTCATCTGCCATTGCATTCAAGGTTTTGAAAAACCGCAAGCTGGGGTTGTACTGCATACTGCACTGATAACTTGTAGAGGCAATGGAGCACTGGTAAGATGTACTCCAGACTGGTGACCCTAAGCCATGAGTTGCTGCAGAGTGTAATTTTTTTTTTCTCTCTCAAGTACTAACAGCCTCTTTGATGTTTCAGTTCTCCCAAACAGTTAAATTTTAAAGTTAGAAAATCCAAATTCACTGCTGTTGGATCTCCATCCAAGAAAATAAATATTTTCACTAAGGGCGAATTCAGTCTGTTACAAATCTCAAAACACTGTGTCTTTTGGCTCATTAAGATTAAACCTGACAAGAATATTTTATGCATAGTAATTGAAAAAGGGAATGCTTAATTAGGGTTTTTAGCATGGATGTAGACATATAGTCTTTAACATTCTTATTCAGTATCTTGAGAGAAAGTTGTGATTTGACTTGCTCATTTGCTTGCTCTTCTGTGGCTGCACATATTTTCTCATTTGGATAAGATGCAGAGCCTCTGCAATGTTTCAGATTTGATTGTTTGATATTTCAGTGTTGCATGGTATACACAATGGGTTATGGGTGACCTTCAGAGGGAGTTGTATAGGCCCGTCATTGAGGCGTGTAAGTCGCGGGACATATTAGTGTAGGGAAGTAGTGGGAAGTAGTGAGACATGTTAGCGTAGGGAAGTAGTGGGACACATTCATGTAGGGAAGGGGCTGTGTGAGGAGCAGTCGTCCCTCCCCAGAATGGCCAGGGAGCTGGCAGTGGAGCTGGGGATCATGGCTGGCAGGGCAGGGTCTCACCAGCCAGGGCCCAGCTGTACGATACATGGGCAGGGCATGCCCAGAGATGGTGACCAGGCTCAATTAAGAGTCCAGATCATCAGGGAAATTTGTGGTGATAAGGCAAACTTAGGTCAGGCGGGGAAGGCAAACCACAGATCTGGGTCAGGGTCAGGTCCAGTGATTGCCAGGCAGGCCTACGGTGGACAGGGCAGGGAGGTCGAGCCAGGAAGTTAGTCCATGGGTCAGGATCTAGATTAACGGAGCCCATGGCGAGGCCTGGACTTGGATGAAGACCCATACTCCTCTGATGTAGCTCAGGCAGGCACTGAAGGTTGAGCTGAAATGGGGCTCTTGAGGCAATGGCGGGGACATGTGGTGGAGGACCGAAGTGAATCTGTTTAGAGCCATTAAAAGACTTTTTAGTACACTCAGGACCCCTACGCTTTGTTCTAGGATGCTTCTGGACTGCAAACTATCAAGCTCTTCTAGAATTGCTATCCTTACCTGGAGTTCAGTTCAGTTAACTGGAAACAACTGCTGCTGGAATGCTTCCTGTCTATGTTTGCACTCTTTGGATCCTACAGTTTCTCCCAGAGAGGATTTAATTCAGTTGTTGACTGCATTAGATCCATTACAATTTAGCAAAGGTAAAACTTCCTAATATAGGTCAGGCATGCTGTCAAAGTACTACTGCATCTTTAACATCTGAAGAATATGTTGACTCTATATGCTATAAACAATTCTATCAGCACATTTGCTTGACAAGCTGTTCCTGAGGCATCTAGATTGCCATGGTTAGGAAACCAGTTATTTCTGTGTTTCGGAGTCCATTTCTAATGATCAGTATGGCTTGCTGTGCCTGCTTTGAATCACTGTGAGCAGCAGATAGACAGCTATGAAAGAGCACTTGGACCATCAAGGTTCTGGATGCGATTTCATGGAATCATAGAATAGTTTGGGTTGGAAGGGACTTCAAAGATCATGTAGTTCCAACGCCCCTCCCACTGGCAGGAACACCCTCCACTAGACCAGGTTGCCCAAAGCCTCATGCAGCCTGACCTTGAAAACTTCCAGGGATGGGGCTTCCACAACTTCTCCGGGCAACCTGTTCCAGTGCCTCACCACTCTAACTGTGAAGAATTTCTTTCTAACATCTAATCTAAATCTACTCTCCTTCAGCTTAAACCCATTATCCCTTGTCCCATCACTACACTCCCTGATAAACAGTCCTGCACCATCTTTCCTGTAGGCCCCCTTCAGGTACTGGAAAGCCACAAT
>VXBL01002370.1:1217288-1243627 GCA_013400195.1 Aramus guarauna | reverse complement strand
TGTCAAGGTCCCTCTGGATGGCATCCCTTCCCTCCAGCGTGTCAACCACATCACACAGCTTGGTGTCATCAGCAAACTTGCTGAGGGTGCACTCGATTGCACTGTCCATGTTGCCGACAAAGATGTTAAACAGTGCTGGTCCCAGTACCGACCCCTGAGGAACGCCACTTGTCACTGTTCTCCACTTGACCAAAACTCTTTGAGTGTGACCATCCAGCTAATTCCTTAGCCACCGATTGGTCCATCCATCGAATCCATGTCTCTCCAATTTAGAGATTTCTGTATGAACAGTTATGATCAATCTGTTGTGGAGCCCTTCTGATACGTGCAAGTGTTCTGTTTTTAGTAGAGAATCCTAGAGTTTGAGAGAAACAGGTTACTTTTATTAGGACTGCTGTTGCCTTTCTCAGGAACATTCCTGTTGCAGACTTTAACAGAAGTTGAAAAAGGCCATCCATCCATGTTTACCAAAAGTTTGTATTGAGTGAAGTATACATATACACAAGTGCATGAAGAAAGTTTTACCTCTGGTGTAGCTGATGGTTCTTTGAAGTGTGTTGTACATATATGCCACAACCATCTATTCCCCATTCATTCAAAATCATCTCTACAAGAAGATTGTATATAAGGAACTGAGGAATTAAGTTTTATATATATATTCTTTTCTTTCCAAATTTAGTGAGTGCATATGTAATCTTTTATGGGTAGTTTATCACATTTCTCGCTGAGATGTTACAATACAAGTTAATAAGCCTAATTATCTACATTCTATAGACAAATAATAGAAATTTTGAATTACATACTATTTTGTTGTTCTTATTGATATTTTGCATATAAGTCTATAACTGCAAGTCAAAGAAGACTTGTGATATTAATAATTACCACTTAAGCTTTTTTCCTCTCTTTTATATAAGAGTATAATTCCATAGAATGCTCTGTGCTTAAAAGTATAAGCAGTAATACTTATTGTTTAATCATTTTACATCGAGTCTTGTTTAGCGATTCATGCAGTTATTTCTATGTACATGCCAGTGAAAACTGTAGAAGTACTTGTATAAAGTGTTGCCTTCCTTTCTGCAACCTATACAGTTTTGTAAACGTGACCAGGAGGCTGAGACTCAAAGTCATTTTCTTGGCTTCTCTCTTCCTTCGTTCATCTCATTTAATACTACTACATATCAGTTGCAGTGCAGTTGACAAATTTTGAAACAAGAGAGAAGATTTTGTCATTAATCAGTTGTTTTCCCATCAAGTATGTCCTCCAAAATTGCATTTTTAGTTCCCTGTTTTTCTTCCATGTAGTTAAGCAAGGGGAAGAAAACACTGATTCTGCAATATTGGCTCTTCCATAAATGGATGCTTATGAAATACTTCATGTTCAGAACTTCCATTGC
Source organism: Aramus guarauna (assembly GCA_013400195.1). Lineage (NCBI taxonomy): Eukaryota > Metazoa > Chordata > Aves > Gruiformes > Aramidae > Aramus > Aramus guarauna. The sequence goes on along the minus strand of VXBL01002370.1, from coordinate 1,242,233 downwards.
AATTGATTTGAGGTGTCTAGGACTAATATGGATTTAATGGAAATCTTGACAGCTTTAACTGTGACAAATTGGGATTACAATATTGATTTCATTTATGTTTTGAGTCTGCATCTGTTTAATTGGGATATGCCATTATAAGTATTATCAATATGACTGTTGTTTTTTTAAAGTGCTTTGATGAATGAAATAGAAGCTTGTCCATAAATTCTGTTTTACTGCATAACACTGGATTTTATAGCAGTATGGCAGGAAAGAAGTGGATGTCTCTGTTGTACCCACCATCAATTGCTGCCATCTTAGTAGCTGCAAAAAAGCTCCTTACACCTTGATATTTAATCACATATTTTACCACACTGACCTTCCCACGTTTAAAATAGGTACATTGTGCTAAAAAGTAATGTATATTTCAAAATCAGATTTCTCCTGCCACTTACCAGTTAGTAACATACTCTCATCAAAACACCTCCAATTATATAAATAAGCTCAGGAATGTAAGGGATACGGTCTTGAAGAGGAATGCAATTGAAATTGTCCTGTTTACAGGAATGACTGTCAAACAGTTTGTAGTCTGCTCTGGTTTTGTCTGGAAGAGAGGCCAGGAACCAAAAAGCTACAATACTTAGTGTATAGAAAGGATATTTCTGTGCAGAGATTTCTAGTCTGTTTGACTTGTTAGAACAGGGAGTGAGCTAACAAGTTACTCTAGGCCTTTTTAAATCAATAAAATTCAGGAACTGAATCCTTTTGCAACTCAAAAATATTAAGTCATCTCTTCTGTCCTAGATTAGTGGAAGATAAGATGAAATGTTTTCTTCCCATCATGTTAAAAGCTTTATCTTCATCCAGTTTTTTGGAAATGAACACCCACGTGTTGTTCCGATGCTAAGGCCTTTGGACACGTATTTTTAGCTGAACTGTATTGAATCATTGATGTTCAAAATGGAAATTTAGAACTCCTTTCATGACAGCTATTTTCATCCAACCAGTACACCATATAATGTAAAGGAATGCATATTTGATGTTTGGAGGAGACCTGGTGTGAGATACAGTTACGAAGCAAGGGCTGCCATAGCTACATATTTTGGAGGCTTTACCATATATTTCTTGTATCCTTGGAAAATAGTGAGCAATGAGACTACATAAGAGCAAGATCTTGTAGAGAAAAAAATATTTATCAGAACAATCTTCTGTATGTTGATACGGTATTTGGCCAATCACTGCAAGTCAAAGGGAAAATGGTAAAATAACTGTTACTGGGGACTTAAATGCTATAGAGAGGATACAGCCTCTTGGTAGTGTTAGTTACTCCATGAGCTCCATTGTAGAGTGGTAAGTAAGTAAGTGGTAGAGCATTGTAGAGCGCAGTAAGTGGTCCTCAAACCTTGAACAGCTCCCCCCCACTAGCAGACCAGCTGGTTGTCACTCCAAAGCCACAGGAGGAAATTCATGTTTCCTTCCAATGTACTGTTTAAAAAACCCTAATCATTACAAATGTAATCAAAAGCTACATCCGCTTAGTTTGTTCCCTTATGTATACCAGGGCTCACAAAGCTCTTCTGAAAAGACGATAGGCTTCACCTTGCTCTCCCAAAGAAACAAACAAAATGGCTGCTCTGTGGTTGTGAGGTGAAGATTACTGTTCCTTTTAACATACTTTCTTCATTTCTTCTGACAGTATAGGGTAAAATCACCTGTCCAGGTATCAAATAGATCATGTCTTTCTATACTAACTAAATTCTGGCAGAGTAGTCATGATCTATCCAGCTCTGAATTCATAAGGCACATTGCTCTGCTTGGATATTCTACCCGCATTCTCCCTTGGGGCAGGACATGCAGCAGCTCAGCCTGCCTAGCCAGGTGTGTCAATGTTTTAGCGGCTTTTGTGCAAAGCCTCATGACACCAGCAGCACTGATGCAGTGAGTGTCATGAGCTTTTAATGTAGCTCCTTGGAGAATTATGCAGCTGGAAAAGCAGGGACACAGCCTTAGCCAAAGAGTTTCCTTATCAGAAACAGTAAGTTTTGTTGTCTTTATGGGTTTTAAAATTTGCATCATTTAATTAGGTGCCTGAATTTGTTTCAAAGACTTCAATTTTTATATGCTTTTTAAAATTTTGAGAGTCCTTACTCTGAATTCATGATTTTTCAGCTAATGTTCCTTACACAAAATACAGTAATCAATAATCTTATAAAAAAGTACATTATCGTTGATGGTTAATATGTTAATAATAACAGTAACCTAATAACATGTACTTGATACAACCTAAGAATTAGTCTGTTAAAAAGAAATAAGACATGTAGTGGAAATAAAATCAGGACAGTGGACTTTCAGATATATTAATTACATTTAATTTGGTTCTAGAATAACATGTGTTACCATGAAAACACTTCTTAAAATGTCATCTTGATTAATTTCTCAGTCATCCCATTTGGCTTCCAAAGTAGTTGTATCTGATGTTTTCATGACACACAGCTTTTAAATTAGTCTTCCTGGATTAATTTTTTTAGTTATGGCTGGTTAATTTTTTTCAATCCTGGTGAAACAGTAGAGAAATGAATACCTTTTCGTCATAATCTTTTGCACAAAATACACATACTCACAATATTACAGCCGCTTTTGAAAATATTTTCTCCAGTGGTACTAATTTGATGTTTGAAAGACCCAGTTTTCTGTTCAAATAAGGTTTAATTATATTTTGATAATATTGACTACAAGGGTTGACCTTTATTTTGTACCTTTTTGCAATTTATTATTCCTTTCATCAGAGGACACTGATGCCTTGTGTAACTTAGACTTCTATGTCTCTTTTCCATGAGATCATATTTAGAGGGATGTTTCTGATATAGAATCATAGAATCATTTAGGTTGGAAAAGGCCTTTAAGATCATCAAGTCCAACCATTAACCTAGCACTGCCAAGTCCACCACTAAACCATGTCGCTAAGCACCACATCTACACCTCTTTTAAATACCTCCAGGGATGGTGACTCCACCACTTCCCTGGGCAGCCTGTTCCTGTGCCTGACAACCCTTTTGATGACAAAATTTTTCCTAATATCCAATCTAAACCTCCCCTGGCACAACTTGAGGCCTTTTCCTCTTGTCCTATCACTTGTTACTTGGGAGAAGAGGCCAACACCCACCTGGCTACAACCTCCTTTCAGGTAGCTGTAGAGAGCGATAAGGTCTCCCCTCAGCCTCCTCTTCTCCATACATATATTGTATGATATATGAAACAAAATAGTCATTGAAAACATAAGGCAATCACAGTGCAGGTTTGTTCTCACAGAGTTTGTTCTAGCTTTCCTGGTTCTCTGTAAGCCTTGAATGAAATTCTCTGTGGTCATGAGTCCATAAGACAGCTGCATTAACAGTGGGATTCAGTTTCCTGAACGATGTAGCCATTTAATGCCAGTTCAGGCTCCCAAAAATTTCCACCGTGTAGTGAGTACCCTCAGGGCTCTAAAATAACATTAGGAGCCTATATTTAGGAAACTGAATTCTAATCTATGTACAGTCATCTATAAATTGTTGAAATCAAGTAATTCGTTTAAGTTCTTGCATGTTTTTCTATAGCAGTATCATTGAAATGCACATACAGATGGAAACAGATCTTAGAGATGTAGACATTTGTTTTGATTTTATTTTATATCATGATTTTTATAGTCAAATTGACAGATACTGTAATAGGCATACTCTTCTGCTTGGATAAAACTCATAGTCCAGATTACAGTGGATTGTAAATGGGAGAGGGAGTTTTTCTAGTTTACCAGATGGGTTTCTGTTGTCTGGAGCAGTCACAGACACACCGCTTTGGGGAATACTCCAGAACATGATGCTGTCAGTCATTACCTGTAGTCACATGAAAATTGGCTTTGTTCTTTTTGCCATTAGATGTAGTTTTAACATTTTTTCTTTTACTTTTGTTAGCTTTTTTTTTTTAAATTTTCCTTTTTAGTTTTCTTTTACCGTGCTTTCTCTTGTTTCTGTCTTGAATTCAGAATCTGTGAAATTCTATTCTTCTTACCAATTGGATCAGAATAGCTGATCCAGAAAATGAGTTTACAAATAAATTTTGCTGTTCTTATGCAGAGGAAAAGCCATTTGAGGTTGTTTTTTTTCTCAGTGACACATTCTTCAGCATGCTGAAGGATTTCTGTACTTGATGTACCTGACATGTAATGCTTGGAGGAGCCTTGTTTTACTCTTCAAACATTGCACCACACCAAAGGCCTTAAAATTTCAGTACAAAGAGATTAAAGCCCTAAAGCAGTTTTACTTAGGGACTCTAAGCATAAGTCTGGAAATGGTATTGTATTATACTTTTTTGTTGTTGTTTTTCCTAACTTCTTGTTGTGGTTTAACCCCAGCCAGTAACTGAACACCATGCAGCCACTCACTCATCCCTCTGCCCCCCAAGGGGATGGGGAGGAGAACGGAAAAAAACCTCATGGGTTGAGATAAAGGCAGTTTAATAGGAAAGGAAGAGAATAATACTAATACTACTAATAATAGAAGTTATGCACAAATGCAATTGCTCACTACATGCAGAAAAAACACCCCGATGCCCAGTCTGTTTCCAAGCAGCGATCCCACCTCCCGGCTAGCCTCCCTAGTTACATATGGAGCATGAAGTTATATGGCAGGGAATATCCCTCCGGCCAGTCTGGGTCAGCTGTCCTGGCTGTGCTCTCCCAGCTTTTGCACCTGGCAGGGTGTGGGAAGCTGAAAAGTCCTTGACTTAGTGTAGACACTACAACTACCTAGCAACAACTGAAAACATCAGTGTGTTATCACATTATTCTCATACTAAATCCAAAACACAGCACTATACCACCTGCTAGGAAGAAAATTAACTCTATCTCAGCCAAAGCCAGGATACCTGTTCTTATCTGAGGAAGACAGCTTTTCTGCACACTATAGTGATGACAATAGAAAACTACTTGGCATGCACTTCTTAGGATCTTTATTCTTACAACTAGCTGACAGTGCAGAAGGACATTGTGATTAAGAAGCCACAGGAACTGACATTTGGGTACAGATCAAACAAAATCTGACTTGTCATGCCCTTAAAAATTTTTTGGTGAAACTGCATAAAGCAGAATGCAGAAGTACTGGCGGAAAACTTCTCTCGTAAAGCTTAAGTCTCTTAACTTTTCAGAGATTGCAGCAGCTTTCACTGGTTTGTTTGGGTTTTGTTGAAGTCCATATTGAAGCCACAGAATTTGTAGACGTATTGCAGGCTGACCACATTCCAAGGAGTACTCTTCAAACTGTGGGCATTGGTAGGCTTATACCACTTTTCGGAGACAGAGTCCACCTGTAACCTGGCTTAATTTGTGTTAGCCTTGAGCAGTATGATAAAATGATTCTATGTGAATTCTTTTTCATACCTAGCTTTTTATGAAATAAGTAATATTTTCTCTGGGCATGTCAGGTTATTTGAGCAGTAGAACCACTACTGCAAGAGCAGGTGTCAAATTGTTGATGTTTAATCTAAATATGCATGAGTTAAATCACTTCAGTAGCTTTCAAAGAGCTTTAATCTTTGCTAATTTGGTCATTAAGTTCATAGTTGCATGCACTGAGAGGCAGAAATTTGAAGAAAGATCTAGAAGACTCAATTTGAGCAAAAAAAGTCAATTTTCAAATTTATACAAACTTTTTCCTGATTGAGTTTTACTAGCTAAGAGATTATCTCCAGAATGACAGCATTTTGTCCTGAAGGAAGTTGTGGAACAGAACTGAGTTTAATTAGATTGTCACTCTGTAAAAGTCTATTAATGATTAGTTCTTCTGACAATAACTCTACGCTAACAATTGATCCATGCACGATAATGGCTTTATTTAGCTACTGCTCGAAATACAGATCTTTATATTCCCGCTTCCTGTACTTTTGTCTTCCAAGAATTACCTTGATATGCTTACTCAGAGTATTGTCTGTGTTCACATGAATGAAATCCACTGCCAAAAACTATGATATCCTGTCCAAAGATTTTATGCATAGCATGATTTCAAAGCTGTTCTGAATGAAGACACAGTTTTAATGTGAAGAAATGGAGAAGATTAGTAAAAACCTACTTCCCTTCTCAAAGTCTTCCATGACTAGGGCTAAAATAGGTGCAAGGAAAAATCTGTGTTACCGTTGAAAATTAATTAATAATGTTTATAGATCTTAATAACCTTATTATCAATTTGGGGTTTTTCATAAACAATGAAGAAAGGAAGGATGGAGTACAGTAACTGTTTTCAGTGTGTTAATAATAGTGTTGTGTAGCTCTTGGCTGAAACCTTATAAAATAGCATTTTCAGTGTTTCTTTCCTGTGTTAGAAAGTCGTTGTCATACAGTTTGTCCACAAACAACGTTATCATCTCTTGTTTATTTTTCCACACAACAGTAAAACTATTAATAAGATTTCTATTTGCTTTTTTTACAGAACCCAAATCAATTTCACAGTAGCTATCGATTTCACAGCCTCAAATGGTAAGAATAAAAATAAACTTCTTGTGTATGTACGTGCTGTGTTCAGTTTTAAGTGTATGCGTGTGTCTCTATGTATCTATATTAGTATTCTACTTAGCTTCATTGTATTATTGATTATCTGTATGCCTGGCAGCACCTGGAATCAGGATTCCATTTTGCCGAGGAACAGACTAGAGGCCAATTCCTGTCCAGTAAAGTGGTGCAAACAGAATAGATAAAAATTGAAAAAGCTGCATATAAAATTGAATAAGTAGGAGCAGTTTGCAAATATTTGTGTACTTTCTGATTTATTTATGTTTTTTTTTTTAATCTTTATTATTGCTGGGAGAAAACTGGCTAACATAGAAGACCCCATTGAGAGGGGCAAAGGAAAGGAGTTTCAGGTGGAGTGAGGCTGAAGTGGGGTGAAGCAAAGATAAGTTTTGATCCTCCTCCAAAGCTGCTTTCAGAATGTCATCATACTTTTGTAAACGTCATCTTAAAAGTCGATATCACATTATAAAATGACACAAATTTACAAGTCTAATCACGGTTTCTTGCTGCCCATTCAATGCTGAAAAGGTTTACAACTACTATTCTTCACCTACTAAAATGTATTCAGAACATTGCATTTTTACCTGATATAACCATGGGTATGTATATAGGAATGAAGTTCATTTTCTTTTCATGATTTTTTCTTTTCAATTTCTGCTTTCTTAGATTTCTATTGTTTTTAAGAGAGAAAATTTTGAAGCGATTCAGTTTTAAAGTAAATCTGCTCCTTGCTTCAACAGGTAACCCTTCACAGCCTACTTCACTGCACTACATGAATCCCTATCAGCTGAATGCTTATGGCATGGCACTGAAAGCAGTAGGTGAAATCATTCAGGACTATGATAGTGATAAAATGTTCCCAGCTCTGGGTTTCGGAGCTAGACTGCCTCCAGATGGAAGAGTATCACATGAATTTGCACTGGTAAGTAAAGAAATATTTATATAAAGTTTTGGGAGTTAAGATTGCAGTCTTAGGCAATTACTGGACAAGTAAAGAACAGAGAATGTGCTAATTCTTCTGTCTAAAAGACTATTTCAAAATTTTTCATCATAGTGAAGCTGCTGAGAGAAATCCAGACTGAAGAAGTCCCTGTAGGGGAAAAATAGTAATAAAGAAAAGTAATCATCTTTAACGTCAGCTGTAGCAGCATGAGAAACAGATACTTAAAATACTTCAGGTTGAAGCTAATCTTAAGAAGCAAGTTGAATCATGATCCAAGATAATCTTTCATTATTATTATTGTTCTCTCTCATTTTCTGGGATCTCTCTATCTTTTACAGTCTGCTAGTTTAGAGACATAGAGATAACTAAGCGGACCATAAGTTGAGGTGACAAGAACAAATCTTAGACTGGTCCATGTGCCAATTAAATTACAAACCTAAAATCTAACAGGACTTGCCAGAAAGGTTGATGTGTTATAACTGATGCTTGTGATTAGTGTGGATGTTTAGCTACTTCCTTATTTTGAGGGTTTTGTTCTTCTGTGAGTAGGATAAAGTTGTCAGAATTATAGCAAGTGTAATTATATCACGTGAGTTTTAATTAGATAGCAGCAAAGACATGGCAGAGGAGTGGTGATGGTAGATGTGTATTTCTTCAGTCTGCCTGTGCTAGAAAACAATGCCATGTGTCTTATCTCAAGGAAAGGTTTTCCACATTGATAATAATTTAACACAGGCATGATTGCAGATATTAATTTGAATCACAGACTTTCTTTGGACTTTAGTGTAGAAAGTTCAAATATATTGATACATATAAGGCTATTAAAACAGCAGACTTATTCCTGGCTACCTTCAGTTTTAAAAGTTGTTTCTAAAATTAGTTCAGTTAATACATAAGGCCTTGTGGTGCTTTTACAAAGGAAAAATCAGTCTTTTTTTCCTTCTTCCATATTTAAATATGGATAGATGTCTCCCATTTAATGCTAAGCAGTGTTTTCAGCACTCTCTTTTAACATTGTAGATCAATTCCATGAAAAATCTCCTTTGCTTTTCTAGATTGTCAGGGAGGTATACTCTACCTTGGAACAAGATACTGGCACATTAAGCCAATGAGATATTGGCATATGAAGGAAAATAAGGTGATTTAGAAGGTTTTGAAGCCTTATGTGGATCATTTGTCTGGCCTGACATAGGTCATTAATCTGGGATTTAGCTTATATGTTTGTATTGTCATCTGTAAATAGGTATCCTCATTATAGAGTCATTATGGAGACAGGCAGTAAAATGCCTACCCAAAGAATTTACAGGCCCAGCCATTTTGATGGGTCCCAAAGAATAAGTTCCTTTCTTCATCGGTTTATACCAGGCTGACAATCAGTTTTCCAGTGCAGAACAGTGTACCAAAATAATGAAGAGTTTATAGTTTACCTTATACTCACATAGTGTATGAATATGAGGATCTGGCTACCACTTCTGTTTTTTTCACATTTTTAAAATAAGAAATAATTGAGTCAGAACTGTGCTCCTAAACATGATTCCAGTTTTACATCTGCCCTAATTCATACCTTAAATCCACACAGGGAAATGCCTCTTACTGTTGCATGTAAGAAGGACTGTTTAATTCCGTTTTAGATGGTATTTAGCTCTAGGAACCAGTTCCAGTGAGTGATTCAGACTACATATAACACGAGGCTGCTAGAACCTCCTTCCCTAGGCAGTTAACATAACCAGCCATGCCACTTAGCTTCAGCATTTGTACTAGAATCTCTGAATAGATTCTAGAATGGTTAGGTCTTGGCCATTTAAAAATGTACACTGGGTAGTGTTCACTAACCTACATCATTTTTGCTTCATAATTACTTCTTGTGATTAATCATCTCTTATTTTCATTAGAATGGAAACCCTCAAAATCCATACTGCCATGGAATTGATGGTGTAATGGAAGCATATTACAGGAGTCTAAAATCTGTACAGCTTTATGGACCAACAAACTTTGCCCCTGTAATTAATCATGTAGCCAGGTGAGCATCACAACAGGTACTTCACAGAAACTTGTCAGTACAACTATCATGTATAAAAGGCTAACAGATACATGATGCTAAACGTAGTAAAAGGTATTTACAGTTTTGTTTATTCAGTGCAACATGATTAACTGTTACCTTTGAGTAGGTTTGAAGACCATGTGCTAGTAATATGCAGAATTTAATCGCTGTTTAAAAATAAATACAAGTGATCCAGTTGATCCACCCTGTTTTAAAATCTTAGCAGAGATCATAAAGAAAATTTTTGTGAGATCACTGTCATGTTCCTTTTCTCTCCTTTAGAGCAGAGAATTATTGCTTTACAGAACGGACTTAAATCTATCAAAATTTATTTATTTATTTTTTTAAGCATATGTAGTTCCTCTAATCTTAAAATGTCCAAAACATCAACAGAATTTTCCAGGGTACTCTGTGGCTACAATTCCCAGCTGGTAGTGGTACTGTTAAGGCAATAGTACAGCAGCCACCACTGGGGAGTCATGGTGCTGTGTTATTCAACACCTCATCTAACTTCTCAAAGTAAAACATTCTCGTGTTTGTAGAAGTTTCTTAAGAAGGATAATGTTGCCTTATTTTGGCAGAAGGCATCTTGACTTACAGTATCCCTCCATGTGTTGACGTAAGAAAAGTGATACGGCTCAGATAATTTAGCTGAGTAACTACCTGAACAGATTTTATTTTATTTATAGATACAGAAGAACTAATGTTTCTAAAATAAAGCAGTAGGGATGTGTAAATCATTGTACTGTTAATGTTTTATTTGTAAACTTGCAAAACAGTTAATTGTTGTAGCAAGAAATATTTATTTACTGTCTGTTCTTGCTGTTGTTAGTTCTACAGCCCAATGAAAAATAATTTGCAAATTCTATGGTGCAAAGAATTTTCTGTGCATCCCAGCATGACTAGATAGCTGATTTCAGTTAGTTATCATTAGGATTAGTTGTTCCATCTTCGAATCATACCATTTAAATTATGTTCCATTTCTTGTCTTTAGCAACTAGCTGTCTCCTTTTAATCTTCCCTTTCACAGGGTCTCTTCAGTAGCAGTTTTCAGACTGTGAGGAAATATGCCAATCCTTATGACAGCTGAATTCCATGTATGTGGCATTCAGTGTCTGCATTAGCTATGTTGACTGGAAGTCTCACCCAATGACTTTTCTGGCTCTGTCTTCTTTAGAACTATCATAGCAGCTGATCTGGCTGGTTCAGAGTTTGGCAATTAACCTCAAGCCTCCTCAATGAACTTTGCAAGTTCATTGCAAAAATTGAAATTCATCATGTAGTACCATCAAAGCATCGGTATAAATCGAGTTGCTTTTCTCACCAGTTGTTTCTCAGGAATATTTGTCAGCTTTTGCAGAATTACAGAAGCCTGCCACCAGCATTTGTAGTTCTTCCACTGAACTTTTGTCTAAATATCAAATTGTTGCTAACTTTGGGAACTCCTTCTGGTAGCAAATCACACTACATTACAGTGGAAGAGCTAAATATCTTCATGAGGAGTTCTGCTGTGTGATCATCCTTAATACAATCCATGTACCAGTCCAGTTCTCAGTAACATGGTTTTCCTTCAAGGTTCAGTTTCCTGGCTATTCTGTTGACTCTCATAGACGTGGTAGTAGAAATTATGATCTAACCTGCAGTTACTCTTTGAACCTACCTTCAGTCTCAAAGAAATTTCTTCTTCCCACATCCCTCCTACTTAAAAATAAGCCTCAGATGAAATCTCTGGAAACTCTGTCAGATATTACTATCCTGTTGTGACCTCAGAACTCTTCAGAAGCTCTTTAAGCAGATAATGAGTTTATTAACTCTCTAGGTAGGGGAAGGATATCTAAACTACATGAGATTCTACCTAGTGTCTCCTGTTATCTCCCCTCCTCATATAAGATCTTTCTTGTGAAAGACTTAAAAATGTTTTATTCTGTGGAAAATTTGAAATAACCAAATTTCCATTCCATTTCTTTCGTATAGGTATGTAGACAGTATTAAGTGCTTAGAAAGGATAATAAATTTTTATTTTACTCTTTCATCATCCCTTCTCACTGCAGTCATCAAAGCAAAGATTATAGACATTGTGGAAAAATGAGATAAAAGAAGTCACCACATGGTAGGTAAAATGCATTCCACAGTAGGTCTTGTTAATCTAGATATTTAACTCTCAGTCCCTACTCCCAGCATGCAAATAGATGATATTCAGCAGGTTCATTGTCTGTGTGGCTTTTCTACCCATCTATATCTTGGGGAGGGAGAGACAGCCATGTGATGGCTTGATATGAGTTGTAGATTCCATGTCACACACATTCCTCCAAACTCTTGTAAACGTTGTTTACAGCATCTTACTTATTGGCAGTACTCACTTGCAAATGCACTGTCTAACATCAGAGTTAGAATTTTCCAAGCACATGCAATCATCATGAGCATCATTGGAACATATCCTGCTCAGCGATGCAGGCTTTCCATGTTCAGTGACCAATCAGATAGTGAGGTCTTTGACAGTCATATTCTGTACTTGGGCATATATTCCACAGTATTCATATGGAGACTAATTTTTTTTTTTTTTGTCCTGCTCTCCATACTACTCATTGCCACTTCTGTTACAAGGTTCTACTATATTTGACTCCTTCACAGTACCAAAAGCATTCATGAAAAGCAGTAACTATATTGGCTGCTGTCAATTGAAGCAGCAAGTGGAGCAGACCAACACAAGAAAAAGTTCTTCATTAACTATATAAGACCCTTTGACCCTTGGGAGTTGAAGTCTTAGTTTCTGGTATGCCGGCCATAAAGTTCAGTGGGACTGCTATGGACTTTCTGTCTTTCAGGACTTTCCAAATCTTCAAGAGCTTCTCATTTTCAAAGAGCAGTTGCTTCTTGGGTCCTTCAGCTGAGGCGAGACTGGAACAGCACTAGATATCTTTTGTCTTGTATTCGTGTACAGCACAGGGAGAAGCTTGAGTCTTGAAAGTACATCTGCGGGTGGTGCAAAGAGATTAATATCTAAGCCAAGGTTGCGGGGTGCATGTTCACCCATTTTACAAATGTGCATATAAATGGGAACTATAAATCTGCTAGCATGGTCAACAGCAAGTAACCTGGTTTTGTAAACCCCCTGAAAGAATTAATGAAATTTTTATGCAACGTGCAGGTTCCTGATAAATTTTATTTGTACTCTAAAACCAACCATTTAGTAGTAATATATTCCCTTCATACCATCTATGTTCCCCAGAGGTAATAACTATTAAATAACTTAGACTTTCTAATGACGCACGACTCTATAAAGGGCATTCTGTCCACGCTCCTCTGGGTGGTGAAACAGTTCCAATTTTTCACTTATTCAACACATACAGTTTATCAATATCACTATTGTATTAGTTATGTTTTTCTAATGTTCTCATTTAAAAGTAGAATGTCCATCTTAATTATGAATGTCTTTACTTTTGAAATCCACTGCATCATGTTTCTTTATTAGTCCTTAGTAGTCAATTTTTAAAAATACAGTTTCTTTTCATATCAGTTCCTTTGTATAAAGGGCTTTTTACTATTGTAATGTTGTTTTTTCTTCCCTTAGATATGCTGCTTCAGTAAAAGATGGCTCCCAGTATTTTGTTCTTCTCATTATTACAGATGGAGTTATTTCTGATATGGCTCAGACAAAAGAATCCATAGTGAACGTAAGTTTTGCTGAAAGTGTTAAAATTTAAAAGAATTATGTTTCTAGGAATTAATATTTTAGGCAAGAAACTATATCAGTTAATATTTCAGGCACAAAATTTGTTCCATAAATTAACCATTTTTTCCAAACAATGAAAGTTTATTATGCATAAAGACAAAAAGAAGCCAAAAGTTGAATCTCAGCTTAATTAGTGTTCTCTGGGAAATGATACCCTTCTCTCTAACACTGTATGTTCACAGGGTTTTCCTCATCTGATTCTTGCCACCTCCTTCCTCCTCCGCATCCTACCATGCAGTTTTTCACAGTGAACTGTTCTTTATCTCTCTAGCAATTGCTAGCTTTGATCCCCCCCGCCATTTTAAAATCTGCCCTAAACTTTCTGATCCCAAATAGCAAGTGTACTAGTCATCTGATTAGCTTTTAAATATTCCCTTGAAATTTAAAAAATTCTTAATTGTTTCTCAGTTTCTGCATTATTTTCAATATTTTTCTCTTCAAAACTGCTATGCTTATAAGTAATATTCTGTATTATGAACAGGTTCCATTTTTCTTTTGCTCCTGGAAATGTCAGGTGAAAGTACACAGAAACAGCTTCCAGACAGGGTTTAAAAACATCTATACTAATAGTTTTGAACACACCACAGTGGATCTTGTTACTAGTGAAGTGGTGGGTGAAAAGCCTCCATGAAAATAATTAAGGATCATGTCAAAATGAGTAGTGTAGAATTAGGTGGCATATTTTTGAAGGCCCACTTTCACTGCCCCCTGTAGAGATTTGATACCGTTCCAGTTTGTCAGGTGCATATGAAAATATTAATGAAAAGGTCTGTCTTTCACTGGAGAGCAGGATGCCCTCAAGTTCTAGCCAGCAGCATGTAGACAGAGTCTGTGTGTCATTAAGGACTCTGGCAGCCCACCCAGTAAGTTTTTACACCCAAAGCTACAACTGTGTTTGAAGCAACCAGGTTACTTCCTCTCCTCTTCCAGCTTGCAATATTAAAATAGGATAAAGTGACTCTTGCTTTTAAAGAAGACAAACCAGCTTTTACCTTGGAAGTTCATCCTCTAGTCTAGCCTAGAAGTTTGGAACATAACTTCTTTTAGGTGACAGAAAGGCTCCATGGAGAAAAAAGAGCAGCTCTTGATTTAACTTGCCCCTCAATTTGAAGTCCATAAGAAGCCAGCAAGTCCAGTTGGCTAATATTTTGTAAGATTAAGTAATTTGCCACTAAAACATACAGAAAAAACCTTGTTTCCAGTAATAGTTCATTTCAAGGAATAATAGCTGTTAGTCTGCAACTGTCTGGAAATACAGTAGATGTGTTGTTAGCTTGGAATGAGTGGAAGTTTGGTACTAATTTGCTGTCTTTACTTTTTATGAAGATGCATTCACTTTTACGTATACTTCTTGAAGTGTGAGCACAGTATACTATGACAGAAATAATTAAATGCTATTCAATAGCAGTTTTTTTCTGTCTTAATAATATCCAAAATAATAAAAAAGGCAGTGATGTTCAATGCAACTTGATATGTATAAAACTGAGGAAGAGTATATTTCATTTTTTAACACTAATTGTGCTTATAGGCATCTTTCTCATTACAGCATATATGTTAGACACATTCTGTTTTACTGAACTGTTTAAAGGTTATGCTGTCATTCAGGAAATGCCAACACTTAAGTTTATATGCAAAAGTTTAACTCTTTATGCTGTCCTTGCCACTTACTCTTTCATATACATTATATCGCATAACACTCTGTCTGTGTGAGTACTTTAAAGGATGTTTTCTTTACAATCAAGCAATAAGATTCTAGAAAACATCTGAAAAACAGACAGTGTTCTGTTCTAAGAAATGCCTTCATGTCTGGCAAATATTCTGTACTTACTGTTAGTGACTTAGGCAGTGCACTGTAATTAGTTACAGTTACACTGTATTTATGGCCCTTAATCACAGACTCACAGACTGGTTGAGGTTGGAAGGGACCTCCAGATGTCATTTTGTCCAACCCTCTGCTCAAGCGGGGCCACCTAAAGCTGTTTGCCCAGGACCATTGCCAGACGGCTTTTACTAATATCTTCACTAGCATATTAGTATTTAACTAATTATTATTACATTTTTTTACTGTGCTACAAAATTTTAGCTGGAAGATTGACTATGTAGTAACACTTTGTGATGAATTTGCAGTCAATGTATGGTATATAGTGTATAACGTATAGTGATGTAGAACATTAAATAGTGATATATAGAATGGCATATTCTCATTGTTTTAAATAAGCATGTTTACAGTCATTAACTGCAAATCTGCTTAAAGAAAGTCGGTTTTATATGTAGTAATATGACAGATGAAGAATGGGAAATGATGATTATGTATCTAAAATGAGAACATCTTTTAAATGCGGGAGAAAAACACTTTTTATATTCCAAAAGAAAAATATAACAGTATGTTCTAAACCCACTTGACTTCAGACTTCAGTGAAGCAGAGTTTAATTTAGCAGGAAGTGTACATCTATGATTTTTGGCCAGTGTCTACTCCTGTTTAAAATTACAGTAGAAATTTCACAGTTCAGCAGAATATCTCAATAAGGAACAGTTGTCAAACCTGACATTTGGTAGATGGATTTTTTTAGTTGCTACCCTCCTCAACAGAGGCAATTTCAGATTATTTCTGTAAGCTAGCAGATATCAGGGCAGGAGAATCCAATATTTATGATACTGTCTTCATAATTGTAAAGGTTTTACAGAGAGCGTATTCAGGGAAAGTCAGGTATTGTTTTTGTCTTGTTTCATTGAATGAAAAAGATTAAGTAAAATTAAAAATCTTACCATAAGCCAGTTTGATATCTTGTTTACTTTGTGGCGTGGATGACTGACTTGAATAAAATTTCATTCATTGAAGAAATATAAGATACATATTCCTCAAATAGGTAATTTATTCTCTTGAGAAAAATAAGTTCTATGTAAAAAATTGTGTCAAGTAGTTCCAAGCAGTGATGTAATATCAAGAAACAGCAAAGTACATTTAAATAAATGTCAAACTGTCATTAGGTACATTTTTGCAAATATTGTCAGTTTACAAAAGTTTCTTAGATTTGCCATCTTAGTTGTCATATTAGTATTAATCCTAACATGGTTTGTTGTATTTAATTACGATCCTATGTAATTCAAAGACTTTATCAGGAAAAAATAAATTAAAATAATAATCTGCCTTTCTATCTTCATCCAAGATGTTTTGTAGCACTTAATCAGACAGTTTACACCACTCAACTTTTTAGGTGGAAAAAAATGTTCTTTAAAAAATAACTTCTTCATGATTTTTATTCAGATTGTCCCCAGATCTCAGATAATATTGGCAGAGGTTATGTAATGTGTTAAACCTCTTTTTCTTCTTTTGAAGGCTTCAAAGCTTCCAATGTCAATAATTATAGTGGGAGTAGGACCAGCAGAATTTGATGGTAAGTGTTCTACTGTTTTTCCTAGAATTTTTCGTATTTGTTTACATTTTAGCAATATGTGGCTTTTCAAACAAATATTGTTCTTTAAAAGAGCATAATATGGAACAAGCAGTAAGTACTGTTGACATTTCCAGCTGGATTGATTGATAACTCAGTGTGATTACAAGCTACCATGTGGAGCTGTGTAGCCCCTCAGGCTCTCTGTTCAAGTCACAGAACCATATGGGGGCTCCGCATTTACAGAGCTCCAGAAGACGAGTGGAAAAAAACTCCACAGTGAAGTAAGTATACTCAAGTAATGTTGAATTTCTTCAACATGGATATTTAGTGGCCTTGTGAAGTGTCAGTTGACTGGAACTACTGATGATCTGTTCTTACTGCAGTAATAAAATGCTGAGAAAAATAAATGCATTTGAGGAGGTGATCTGGGTTAAGCTGGGTTTCACTATATAACAGGAGTGAGCCTTACTGTGTAGCAGCATTGAGAGAATATTACAGCAGGAGAGAAATTACCAGGATTATTTACATATTCTTTCATGTGATGTTCCAGAACACCATTCTCTATTGCAATAGCAAAGCTGCTTCCATTATTTGGAATAATTTATTAAGTGCCATCATGTATTTCACTGCGCTATGGAGTGTAGACATTCCCTGTATATCTATTCCTCAAAGTCCCACGTCCTTTCTTTGTAACTCTAGTACTTCTGGTTAGACAGTATGCCTTCTTTTGTACATGAAATATACTTAGTAATACCACAGATGTATAATGTAAATAGTCATTAATGACTGTACATAATAATTCTCGTACAAATATTCTAAAAGTATGAAAACAAGAGGAAAAAATAACACAAGAAGAATAATTTATTTGAGGTTGGATTTCTTATGCAGTTTGGCAAGTGTTATATTAGTGATAAGTATCTTACTCCTTGAAGAGATTGTCCTGGTGGACACTTACACTTCAGATGACTGTATGCCACAAGCAATGAGAAAAGACAGTTTATCTTCATAAATGCATATGAAGGAGATTTGCAAACTTCCTTTTTCCCTCTGAGAATTCCAGTTCTAATTGTACATTACTTACTCTTCTCTCACCCCTCCTTTACCTTTTCCCTTTCTCCTTGTTTGTCCACTCCTTGCATTTGCCCCTTAACTCAGTCAGGACATGTAGATTCTGTCTTCTTTTTTCTTCTGGTGGTTGTCTTTGCAGGGTTCTTGGGGTGTCATGGCTATTGCTTTTCTTAAGGCAGGATTCTGTTTGCAGTGCAGGATGGAGTTTCCATCTTTGGACCCACAGTCCATGAGTATACTGCCTCAGTGAAATTCACCTAGTAGATGTGTGCCAAATCTGTAGTCCCTCAGTGTCCAAGAGGGAAGAGAAATGACTTTTTCATCTGCAGAAATTCCTTCTGGAAAAGAGAACAGACTCCATGTCTGATGCGGATGCTGAAGAGGTGTGTGTGTGGGAGGGTGTATGTTCCAGGCACACTGTCTTACAATTCAAATGCCAGTCAAGCCTCAGTTCTGCTGTAGAGAGACCAAGCTACTCCTCTGCAGGTATCACTAGTCCCTAGATCTTCCAGCCTCTGGGGGCTACCACAGGGGTTCTTAAAAGTGCAGCTCCCACAGATGGCACGTATATTTGGCAGAGCTTTAGATAAGGATGTGAGGATGACTATAACAGGTCACATCAGGGGTCCGTTTTGCCCAATATTCTGTATCTGACAAGGCCGTAGGTGGTTATCTATAGAATGTTAAGTACAGAATAATATGGTACTTTACTGAATACTGTTTTCAGATTTGAATTTCCTGAGCAGGATGTGCTTTATGTCTATTTTGGAAATTTTCAGTGGATCTCTCCTTCAAATCCTGGTTCAGTCTCCTGGCTTGAACACATGTACATTTTTTGCGTCAACAGCATAATGTGACAATGTGCTCTACAGACCTACTAATTTTTTTCTTTGAACAACATGCTCTTTGGTTTGGTTTGAAGTTGGCTCCTGATAGCATCATTTATGCTTTCTGGTTCTTGCATTGGAAGAACTAGGTTTTGAAATGCTGGTTTCAGTGAACTCAGCCCAATTTGTAAACCCTTGAGAAGCTCAGTGATTCAGGGCTTTGCTTTTCATAGGGCATGCTGAAAGAAGGATTGTAGGATTGCAATTCCAACAGCTGAGCAATAATCTGTAACCCAGGTCCACCCATTTCAACACTGACCAGAGAGCAGGTATGCCTTTCCACCTAGAATGGCTTCTGGGTATCTGGACAATTTCAGTTTTGCTGGATCATGTTCAGAAAGATACAAGAAGAGTTACCCAATTTATTTTTTTTTTTAAGAACTCATTCCTGTCATTAACAGTCATTGCTTTTCCAGTATGAACGTGAGTTCTTACCTCTTCATGCTGCATTCTATATCTTCAATAAGAATAATTGCTGACAATAAATACTTCTCCACCTGTCAAAGAATAAATACAGCATTACCAAAACAGATACACTTGCTGGTTTGAGAGCTGGAAAGATAAGGACCTTATCATGATCTGTTTTGTTCTGAAGATGACAATAAAGGCAAAAAGTATGTCTTGTCAGCATGAAAAAGTGCAAAAATAACTACAAAGCATGATGTATTTTATGGTGCAAATGATCTTAGAGTTGCCTAAATAACAATTGTTGGTTTTGTTGCTCTAAAGTGTAAATTTACTAAACTTTTCTCAGAAAGATTGTTCTTCTTGTGTAGCTGAACTCAGATTAATTCATTTTGTTTCTTTTTTTTTTTTAAGCTATGGAAGAACTAGATGGTGATGTAGTGAGGATTTCTTCAAGAGGAAAGTTTGCAGAAAGAGACATTGTGCAGGTAGGAGAGAAAATTTACTCTAAGAGTTAGATTTTACTGGTCCTGTTTGCTTTGAATTCTTGTTTCCATCTATAGTCCTGCCTTTCATTTTACCTTAGCACTGACATACTTTATCTTGGGGTGTTCATAACAAGCTGAGAAACTCTCTGTAATACCTATAAGCCTTTACATAACACATAGTAGTGGATTTGCATTCATTAGGAAATGACTGGCAGCACACTGATAAAAAGTCTTAGGGTTATACAGCCATGGGAGAAGAGTTGGTTGCCTCTGTACTGCAATCTCACTATGATTCCATAAGGAATAACTGCAGATTTAGTGGAAGTCGGCAATACCTTGTCCTCTAAAAAGTTCATTTGAGGTGCCTGGGATGTTTTTCCTTGCCTCTGACTGCCAATCCAGAAGACCATGAGTGTCTCCCAGTTCCTGTGTTGTGTCTGCCACATACGGCCATGCCGCTGTCTCATGTTTTAAGGAACTTCAGATGATAGNCTTCTCTGGAGATACTCAAAACCTGCCCAGACACAATCCTGTGCAACCTGCTGTAGGTGATCCTGCTCTAGCAGTGGGGTTAGACTAGATGATCACCAGAGTTCCCTTCCAACCCCTGCCGTTCTGTGATTCTGTGATCCCTGGAAACATTCAAGGTCAGGCTGGATGGGGCTCTGAGCAACCTGATCTAGTTGAAGATGACCCTGCTCATTGCAGGAGGGGGTCGACTAGGTGATCTTTAAACGTCCTTCCAACTGAAACCATTCTATGATTCTGTGATCTGTGTTCACGTGTTTGAACCAAGCCCTAAGAGCCCTGCTCTCATCTGCATTCCTTGGACACCCCCATTTTTCTGCCAAAGTCCTCTGGTTCTGTTTGTGCTCTCTACAGTTGTTCATTTCTCCCTGTAGTTGTCATTCAAACCTAGGCAACCACTGTCAGGGTGGTATAGCAGTTTTGCATGCACATACATACACCCCATAATCCACCTTCCCCTGAAAGCTGCAGATTTCTAGAACTCCACAGACTGTCCGAACTGTGTACTTCCACCATGCTCCATGCACCCCATCTTTCCTCCTGATTACCTGTCCGCTCAGTGGGATAGATTCGTTGTCCAAATGCCTCTTAAACACCGACAGGCATCCTTAGGTTCAAACCTTACCTTAGATCTGCCATTTCTTCTTCTCCCTTTACTCCTCCTATTTGTCAAAATTCATAGTCTTCACTTATTTTTCCTCTTGCTTCTTTTATTGATGGTTGGACTTGATGATTTTAGAGTCTTTTCCAGCCTTAAAGATTCTATGATTCTATGATCTTATTTCTCTCCAAGCCAGGCTGGATTTTCATATTATTGTTGGTTAGTAGAACATATATATATTGAATAACTGAGCTATACAAATAGCTCATATTGCAGGTGATAATGTTTTAATAATAATTAAGGTCATATTGCAGCTGATGAACTTTGGAATGTGTATATTTGTTTTCATTTATATATGCAGGAATTTTAACTTTTCTGGATCCCAAACTAGTATGTCTGCAAAGCTCTGTGCCATGTCAGATTTTTTAAAGCTAATTCAAATATGTCTGGTATGCATTGAACTTATATTTAAATGCATTTAAATGTACACAAAGAAATTATACATAATTTCTCCAAACAACAGTAGCTCCAAAAGCTGCTGGTTTTACATTAAAAAAACATAAATGTTTTTTCTCAAATGTTATAAGTACGATTTGTGAAAATGCTGTGCATCAGAAATATTCTAATTTCTGCTGAGAAATAAAAAATCATATGCAATGAATACCCTTTTGTATTTCTTTAGAATTTATTGCATATCAGAAATGCAATAAAACGTTTATTTACCATTAACATATTTCAATCAGAACTTTGCCCCAAGCCATATTGAATTACCTGAAGGCAGTATTATTTTATGCTCTTTTTCAGCCTAAATACTAACAAATACATTATAGGCTAGCTAAATAAATAAAAAGGGATAATGTCAAACCCTTTAGGTTTGGTATGACCTTTATTTTGTATCTGGTAGGATAAAACTGACTTGCTTTAATAAAATTAACTACTCAAATACATATCTTTTTTGTTTATTGGGTTAGTTAAAATTATCTAGTGAAATTAACTGTTAATTTTAACAGTCAGTATTGTGAAATATTTAAATTAAATTAGTAAAGGAAAAACTTTTCTCCTAACAGTGACTCACTGTATCTATTATATTTACTACTGACTGCAATTTATGTAAAGACATGATCTTCATTTTTCCCTCCTCGCTAGCATATGTATGAATTGTAGGCACTGCCTATTATATGTGTACCAATATTTCCTCACTTTATTTCATTTCTGCTCCTTTGTCATCCTTTTTCTATTTAAGAAGTTTTAGGAAAATACTTGTAGTAATGCAGCTGTTGTTTCTCTTGAAAATTTTGTATATTAGTCTTTTAAATTAAACTCTCAAACTATACAAAAAGCATTTTACATTCCATTGGTTTCCTTTTGGTTTTTCCGCCATCTTCATTCTATTCCTCTGCCACTCCTGCTGCTTTACATGTCAGCTCTAGGCCTTGCTGTCATTGACACCTGTCCTTGTGTATCTGTACATATACTGTCCATAGTTGCTCCATCTTCTCCAATATCTGTATACTCTAAGGAGAGAGGAGGGAGAACTAATTCAGGCCAACTATATTGTATAATTGTATTTCAACAATTACACAGTGAAATAGCCTCCCTCCCTTTGCTGCAGAACCGCGGTCTGATTTTTCATGTCCACAGACCTAATGGGCAAGGTGATCTCTTGGGATGGGACATATTTTGTTCATTAGCTCAGACTGCATGTGCTTTTTGCATAAGACTGACATTACATTAGAAAATTAATAACCAAATGAGGGGGAAATGAACACCAAGCTTATAATTTCCCAGCTGAATGTGTAAACCAGCAGGCTACAGAGATGCTTGCTTGGTTTTGTTTTGTTATTCTTCTAACTTCATGCTTCGGGGAACAGTCAGATGTATTCTTACAGAAAAGTTGATTGAGTTTAAGAAGGAAGAACCATTTGAAACAGGGCAGTGCTGGGCTGGCTTCTGAAAACTGCTAGAGCTTTTTTTTTTATGAAAGAGAGGAGTTGGTACCAGTAAATGTCACAATATCTGCTTGTCTTTTATGTTGAAGAGTTACTGAATAAGCACAGAAATAGTTACCACAGCTAATTATGGAACTGCAGATACCTTGCTTCCTGGCTTAATACCCTAAAATCAGATTCCTTTTTGCCTGTTGTTCTCCTGCCCTTATGCCTGATACATTCTTGGACGCAGCACAATGAAGAGGTAAAGGATGCTCCTACCTGGAGTAAAGGCTACTGTCATTGAACAGTCTTGCTGACTACTCTTACAATAGTTGTCTACGACAACCTGTGCTAGCTGGCTCTGCTTGAGCAGCAAGAGTGGACTAAAGGATCTCTAGAGGTCACTTCTAGCTTCAACAATTCGGTGACTAAGTCATCATCTTCTAAGAAACTGCAGATCTACTGCTTCCTGGGGAAATGCCCAATCATTAGCCCTTTACGCTTAATTTGGTGACAGGTTTCAGTTGAATTCAACGTAGTTCAAATACCTAGGCTTGAAGCCTTTTTTTTCTGGCAATTTGAGATCCTTTTCAGGAGATTTATGCAAAGAGTCCTCTCTTACTTGAATTCTAAACACCTTTTAGTAGGAGATTGATGTTTCAGAACTCCAGAGTAAGAAGTGCTTTCCAAAGTTCTTGTAAAAAATTACTTGATTAAGATCAGGTTCTTTATTGCTGAAATGTTGTCTTTGTTTTTTGAGTTTGGGTTGTTTTTTTTTTTCCCCAAGAGGTTTTTCTTTTATTTGTTTAATAACTTTAATAGATTTCTTTTGTTTATTTCTGTCACTTCTGGAAAACTCTCAGGATCTCGGAAATAATGTGCAGGCTAAACTCTCAGTCTAATTCAACATTGCCCTAAATTTTGAAAATGTCAATGTTTTTTAGAAGAATTAATCTGTAGCCTTGGTTACTGTGCATCCAAGAAAGCAAAATTTGTGTGGTTTGTATAATGGGCAAAAGAGTCTTCAGATCTTAAAGTTCAGCCAGGAGATGAGAGATCTGTGGGTCTGACTTCTCAATTAGTTCTAGTTTTATCCTTAACAATTAAATCTTCCCTGTTTTGTGAGAGAGGTAAAAGACACCATTAGGCATAGCCTAGCCTAGCATATCAGTGCCAGAACTGGCTTTGGACATTGAATCCCAATTTTGAAGTCACCCAGCTGTTGCCCTGAGATAGGCTCCAAAATCTGAGCAAGAAGCAGAATTTCAAATTGTCCTTCCCTGTGGCAGAACCTATTAGCTAGCTTAACCCACGACATCTCTGCATGCTGCCTGTTGTGAATAAAAATCAAGGAGCCTAGATGATTGTTTCTGTTTTCTATACCAGTAGCACAAGCATCTCATTAATTATTATGAAATCTAAGCCACAGCTGGGTTGCTAACTTTTTAGGCATTGCAGATATGAGTATCACACAACAAGTACTTTTTTTAATCTAATGCTTTTTGCTTAGATTCTTTATACATCTGTTAGTATCGTGTAAAAAGTGTTCAGGTGGCTCATAGTTCTACTAGGTATAATGCAAAATGGTCAAGAATATAAAGTTATCCTTTCTGCTTTTTCACTTCAGATGGCAAAAATTTATTCACAAACTGCAAAGCTGGTAGGAGAGCCCCACGAGCAGGGAATGTAAGCTAACAATAGCTTTCTGAGACAGAATTACCTTCTTGTATGAGAAGGGTTGAGAGAGAAGCCAAATATATCAATAAAACATGTAATTAGCAATCTGAACTAGCCATGGCTTATGTGAAGAACTTCACCCAAGTGAAAGCGTGACACAGTTTCTATTAGATTTTTAAAAAATGAGATACAATGTCTATGTATAAAATACAAAATATGTATATGCATATATAAAATGGGTAAGGTGGCATATTCATGTACTCTAACTCCCTAGATGAAACTTTCTGATTTTTATGTTCTAAGATACATTCTCTGATTGCATAATGACCTATTGTGAATGTCTTGTTTGTTTTGTAGTTTGTGCCATTCCGAGATTACATTGACAGAAGTGGAAACCACGTGTTAAGCATGGCAAGACTTGCTAAAGATGTTTTAGCTGAGATCCCGGAGCAGTTTCTGTCCTACATGAGAGTCAGAGGAATAAAGCCATCACCTGCCCCACCACCCTATACACCCCCAATTCATGTGTTGCAGACTCAGATATGACTGCTCCAAAGTGCTTCGCTTTTCTCACAAGTCAAGAGTCTCTGGATGCAGCAGTAGCTTCTGATGGCTTTTTGGAGCTAGACAAAGTCTCTTCACATACCAAAATTCTCCTATGGTTGCATGAGCAACTGGAAAGCTTTTAAATGCTAGGAGCAAAATGTTGATGTTCTCTCTGAGTCTTTTT